>CAUYQG010291956.1:0-45302 GCA_963574415.1 Tarsius wallacei
TTTCTTTCACTGTCCTGCTGGTCACATGGTGACACTAGCATTCATTTGATTAAAGCCACTTTTGAGTGAATGTCATACTACACATTGCTACCATAATTTAATTCAACTTTGGAAAGTAATACATAAAAACAAATAGCCCCATTAAAAAGTGAGCAAAAAACATGAATAGACACTTCTCAAAAGAAGATATATGGGCAGCCAACAGACACATGAAAAGGTGTTCAGCCTCACTAATCATCAGGGAAACGCAAATCAAAGCCACACTGAGATATCTCCTAGCCCCAGTAAGAATGGCCATCATTAATAAATCAAAAAACAACAGATGCTGGAGAGGATGTGGAAAAAAGACAACACTTCTACACTGCTGGTGAGAATGCAAACTAGTTCAACCTCTATGGAAAACAGTGCGGTGATTTCTAAAAGAACTAAAAATCGACCTTCCATATGACCCAACAATTTCTCTCCTGGGAATATACATGGAGGAATTCATATCATTCTACAAAAAAGATACCTGCACACTCATGTTTATTGCAACACTCTTCACAATAGCAAAAACATGGAACCAACCGTGCTGCCCATCAAAACTGGACTGAATAAAAAAATATGGTGCATATACATAATGGAATATTACACAGCCATAACAAGGACAAACATATAGACTTCACAGCAACTTGGATGGATTTAGGGTCAATAATGTTCAGTGATCTATTACAGAAATGAAGTTCAGTGTACCACATATTCTCGCTCAGAAGTGGACCCTGAACATCTACCATAATAGTATAAGAAAGGGATTGGCAGTGGTGGGATACTGCCAGGGGTTGGAGGTAACACAACATCAGTAAAGGTTCTTGATCTCAAGTGGGGACCAAAGGGAGGCCCAAACTTTACTTGCACGATGCCACTTTTATACCTAATCCTGTTTGTTCCCCACATCTTTAAAAAAAAATTAAAGAATAAAACCAGAAAATTTCAGGAAAAAATGAATGATGAACATTGCAAAGGTATAGAGGTTATCTTTGGTATTTGGTAACAGAAGTCATTGAAAGACTTTATTAATTTATAAATATAGTATTATTCAGTTTATCCATATTAAATGTTAATGAGAAATCAATATATTTAAAATTTTAAGTCTAATTTAATTACTATATTATTAATATACTAAATTATATTTTAACTTAAAACTAGTGAAACAAGTACAAAATCTTCTGGATAGCACCTAGAAAATATAAGAAAGTTACAATTACTAAGAATTTGGAAAGTAGGAGTTAGTTACAAACTAAATATATGACAGTTATTCTATATATCCAAGAATAACTAAATAGAAAAAAGAATATGAAATTAACGACAGAAAAAGCAAAATTTAGAAATAACTTTTTCACAAAATGGTAAAACCTAAGTTTTATAAAAACATAAAACTGTAATGTGAAAAATAAGATTGAAATAACCAAAAACTACAAAGTGATAGTGATTTGGGGGAAAAAGTGTAAACTTTTCCCCAATTTTTTTGTTGCCAAGCAATAGGAAGAAACGTTTAAAAATGACTTTCTAATTTTGTAATACAGTGATACATTTTATACTTACAATAAATGAGAATATTTTTGAAAGATAAATATGAGGGAAATATTTATTTAACCAGATAGTTAAACACGCTTAAGGCAAAAATAATTAATACCAAAATATATGTCATTTATGTTTATTTATGCATAGTAGTTAACAAATAATCATATGATAATATATACATGACTTAAAATACTATAATTAGAATCACGCATGTGGAAAATTGAAAGATGCAAAGAACACATAATAAATAAACTTAACTATTAAAAGACATATCTAGTTATATAATTGTAACAGCATATGGCAAAATAAATTTAGATTAATTATAAAGCAAAATATAAAAGCAAGCAAACTAATCAACAAAAATCAATTCATAAACCTTATAATATATTTGATTCCATTAAATTGCTTTCAAATTGTACCTTGAAATATAACAACAGAAGAAATAAGAAAGTTAATAATTGGTAAAATGGGTTTATAAAATATTGTACCCACCAACAAATGGGAGGATAAAAAAAAAAAGAAGTATCCATATAATGAAATATCATTCAGTCACACAAAGAAATGCAATACTGATACATGCTACAACTTGTATCACTCTTTAAGACATTATGCTAGGTAAAATAAGCTACTCACGAAAGTCCATATATTACTGAACTAAAAGGAATGAATAAGGAAATTAATATACAAACCAAATATTACTGTTTGTTTAAGGCTGAAGAAAAGAGGATGGATGGGTAATATACAAAAGTAGAGGGCTTCTTTTTGACATAATTAAAATCTGCCAAAATGATTGTAGTGATGGTTGTACATATTTGTGAGTATATAAAGCACCACTTAATTGCAATTTATTTCTAAATTATTCAATTTTTTTGACTTTTTATAGACAATTATTTTTTAAATGCTTTTTTAAATTGTCAAATACAAGCTGTATGCATTTGTTGTGTACAACTGTCGTTTTGATATCTGTATATTCTCTGGAATAGTAAATTAAACTCACATACATTTCATTTGTGTGTGTGTGTGTGTGTGTGATAAAAACACTTAAAATTGACTCTCTTAGCAAGTTTTGCAGAATGGCAATTATCAATAACTCAAAAAATAACAGTTGCTGGAGAGGGTGTGGGGAAAAGGGAACTCTTCTACACTGTTGGTGGGAGTGTAAACTAGTGCAACCTCTGTGGAAAACAGTATGGCGATTTCTAAAAGCCCTAAATATCGACCTCCCATATGACCCTGCAATCCACCTACTGGGAATATACCCTGAAGAACTCAAATCACTCTATAAAAAAGATACCTGCACACGTATGTTTATCGTAGCATTGTTCACAATAACAAGAACCTGGAAGCAGCCATGTTGTCCATCAAAGAGGACTGGATTAAAAAAAAATGTGGTACATATACACGATGGAATACTATGCAGCCATAAAAAAGAACAAAATCATGGATTTCGCAGCAACTTGGATGGAACTAGAATCTATGTTACTGAGTGACCTCTCACAGAAACAAAGATCGGAGTATCACAAGTTCTCACTCACATAGTGAACCTTGAACATCCAACGTAATACTATAAGTAAATGACTGACAGTGGTGGGAAATTATGGGGAGGGGAAGGGAAGGGAGATGGGATTAACGGTACTCAATATCTGTCTGGGGACGGGGATACACCTCTTATCATCAAGGGTGTCTGAACGAAGCATATGTGTATACCTAATCCTTAACTACACTCCACAATATCATAATAAAAAATACTGATTATAAAAAAAAAAAGAAAATAAAATTCAGGATTAGGTATACAAGTGGTCACCATACAGGTAAAGTTTGGGCCTTCCTTTAGTCCCCTCTTTTCCTGGTTTGAGATCAGGTACCCTTATTGATGTTGTGTGCCCCCCACCATTCCCACCCTGGTAATATCCTGCTACTGCCAATCCCTTTCTTAAAGTATTATGGTAATTGTTCAAGGTCCACTTATAAGTGAGAATATGTGGTACTCTCTTCTTTGTTTCTGTGATAGATCGCTGAGTATGATAGACTCTAAATCATCCAAGTTGCTGTGAAGACTACTGTTTGTCCTTCTTTATGGCTGCATAATATTCCATTGTGTATATGTACCATTTTTTTTTATCCAATCCAATATCTATGGGCAGCGCAGTTGGTTCCATGTTTTTGCTATTGTGAATAGTGCTGCCATAAACATTCTTTGCAGGTATCTTTTTTGTAGAATGATTTGAGTTCCTCTGGGTATATTCCTAGTAGGGGGATTGCTGGGTCACATGGAAAGTCAATGTCTAGTTCTTTCAGAAATTGCCACACTGTTTTCCAAAGAGGTTTTCAATAGTTTTTTTTTTTTTTTACTATATTTTGATGTCAGGTGATATGATGCCTCCAGATTTATCTCTTTTGTTCAATATTGCTTAGGCTATTTTGATTTTCTAAGGGTTCATATGCCTTCTAGGGTTTTAATTTTTTATTTTTTAAAAGTCAATGGAATTTTGAAACTGACTGCATTGAATGTGTACATTTCTCTTGGTACTATGGAAATTTTAACAATATTAGTTCTTTCAATTAATATTGGAAAAAAGGTATTCATGAAAACGGAATTTATTTTCATTTATTTGTGTCTCTTCATTTCTTTCATCAGTGTTTTATAGTTTTATAATATACAGGTCTTTAACAGTCTTAGTTAAATTAATTTCAATGCGTTTTATTATTTATGCGGCTATCATAAATGTAATAATTTTCATTTTTTGATCTTGTTCTAAAGATGCATTATTTGGCATTATTTCTTGGTAATAGTCACTTCCTGATCATCAAAACCAAGAGAATAGATCTAGTATCAGTGGGTACATTGCCCTTTTTATGTAGTAGAAGTTCCTGAATCTCTCTTATGAGGACACTTGCAATTGGAGTTAGACATAACTGGATATTCAGGTTAGTATCTGCATCTCAAAATCCCTAATTTAATCAAACCTGAAAAGTCCTTTTTAGTCATATAAAAATAACAGATTCCAGGGATTAGAGCATGGATATATTCTGAGAACCATTATTTATCTTAACAGGGTCTACCTAGATTCCCCAAAGATTTATACACATTACACTTGTAAAATATATTTACCCTGTCAAAACATCCTCAAAAGTTTGAAACCATCACAGCATCAACTTAAGTACAAAATATCGTTTAAATATAATCAGTCAAAATTTCCAAATCTAATCATCTAAACCAGGTATGGTGAGACTTTGATTATGATCCATCATGGGGGAAAAAAGTCCTTTTTTTCTTTAGTCCTGTGAAATTACAAAACAAGTTATATTCTGCAAAATACCATGGTGAGACAGGCATAGGAAAGCAGTTATAGATGTTCCATAGTATTGTAAAAGAAGAAAGAATTCACCAGCCCCAAGCAATTTCAATGCAAAACCAGCCATTCTCTATTTTCTCTGTGTTGAAAGACTCCCTTCTCAGACCAAAAGCTCTTCCCACTGGCCTCAAATCTCCACCTTCTGTGATCCTGTTTCTTTTCCAAGTGTAACATGTATTTGTAGATGAGTGGTTTTATCAACCTGTTTTATTTCTATAGGTTTTAAGAGTTCAACAGCCTTGTTTCATTTTGTCCTCTCACTGTTCATTTTAGTCCAAGCTGGTAGTATTTATTTTAATAGAACATTCTCAAAAAATCTTGTATATTTTCATGTATGTCAACGGGGAATCATTTTATTATTTATGAGGGTACTCCACAGATCTTTTCTGGGTTATTTCTTACTGGCTTTTGTCAAGAGATGGTTGAGAAAATGCATGGATCATAACTAATCTTTTCAAATAACCCTCTGTGTGAAGGAATATTTTACCTTGTGGTCTTTTTGAGGCATTGACCAAACGTCCAGTCATACCCTGGGGTTTTCCCCAGAGCACACTTTTCTAACATTGGATATCCTAATTATAGCATCTTTTGCATTCTGGTTGAGCTGACAATTTTCCAAGTTATGACGTTCCAACTCCTTTTTTGTTACCTTGAAGTATCTCTTTTCTCTTGCATTTTACTATAAGTAGCAAGGAAATATGAGGTCATATCTTCAAAACTTTGCTTGAAAATATTCTCAGTTATATATCCAACCTCTCTTCCCTTCTATAAAGATGTAGTCATGCAACATTAGGAATAGTTACATGAGTTGTTTAAGTACTTGATAAAATATTAAATCATGTTGTTCTCAGACAACTGTGGTGATGTCTCAAAATAAGATTACATTTGGTTTCTTAGAGTTTTCAGGAAATATATCTATCTGATTATTTATATTCACCTGGTAAGGAGTTATCCATATGATGGACGTCATCCAGCTAGAAAATACAGTACAAAATTCATCACATTCTATGTGAGATGATAAGTGAAACTACCTTAGTTCTAGAAGGTGTTCTGGTTAGCCTTATGCACTGAGGATAATGTATTCTACTGGATATTAGCTTCCACATGAGTATTTTCTTTAGTCGTCCATAGAGTTTATTATTCTTTTTGCATTTTCTCTGTTAACACATCTACATTCCTGCATACTACATTGAGTTGTGTCCACTCATTTGGCAGTGTATCGCATTAGATTATGTCCTTTTAAAATAAGATTTTGTTTTGTTCATCTGTGTAATCCCCAAAGTATGATAAAGCACTGTAAAATATATTTTCAGTAAATATTTGTTGAATAAATGTTTGCAAATATATTTTAGTTGCACATTTAAGTGAAGTTTTAACAGCTCATTCAGGAATTTACTAAAGTAAAAGGCAATTTGGAGTTCATTGAAGACTTTTTTAGCAGGACAGTTATGTAGTCAGATAAACAATTTAGTGAGATTAATTTAAGAGAGACATTTAAAGTGCATTGGAGCAGGACATGCATGAGGCAATTAATCTATGAGGAGAGCATCTCAATAATCCAGGTGTTAAATGTGGTGGAGTCAATCCTCAGTGGCTGATAGTCATCACAGAAAAAAAAAAAGACATCATTTGGAAGCACTCTATGGAAGTTAGATGGAAGACAATATTTAAAAATTCAGTAATATGGTAAGAAGAAGATAAGTTCTTATTTATTTTTAAAATAACTAGACTATTAATTATGGCTTTTATATATTATAAGTAAAGGTTAACATTTATAGCATATAAAGAGCAAACTCTTGAGTCTAAAATTACTATCAATTTGTTTCTGTGTTGACAGAAGAATAATTTAAAGAATGCATTTTAAATTTTGTACATGGAAGTACACATAGAATATGCACTGCAATATTTACTAAACTTCTTATAACTAACAAAATCAATAACAAGAAAATCTCCTTAATCAATAAAATGTTTAGTGCTATGGAGTTTTAGCACATTATAATTTTACTCTTTGATATAAAAGTAGAAAACTATGATAATTTATATAGTGAGTGGCTGTTTAAGCAGTATGTGAATTTTGACAACATTATAAAAATCTCTTATAAATATAATATTTAATAATTTTTACTAACAAGGTAACTTACAAGTGTCAGCATCTATGGACAATGTTATTGAAAGGTTATTGTTTAATATATGTGTTACATTAATTTTTTTAACTTTTAAATTTTTTATTTTAAAATTGTGGGTTACAATTCAGGGTTAGGTATACAAATATTTATTGTGCAGGTACCCATGTTGATGAGGTATGCCTCCCCTTTCCCAGGCAGATTTCCACTACTGTCAATCCCACCTCCCCACCCCCGAAGTCCCCTACAGTTTCCCGCTACTGTCAATCCTTTTCTCCTAGTATTACGATAGTTGTTCAAGGTCTACTTATGAGTGAAAACATGTAATATTCAGTTCTATGTTTCTGTGAAGGATAGCTCAGAATTATAAACTCTAATTCCATCCCAGTTGCTGCAAAGTTCATGATTTTGTTCTTCTTTATGGCTGTGTAATAGTCCATTGTGTATATGTACCACATTTTTTTATCCAGTCCTCTTCTGATGGGCAACACGGTTGGTTGGTTCCATGTTCTTGATATTGTGAACAATGCTGCAATAAACATACGTGTGCAGGTATCTTTTTTACAGAGTGATTTGAGTTCTTCCGGGTATATTCCCAGTAGGGGAATTGTGGGGTCATATGGAAGCTCGATTTTTATAACTTTAAGGAATTGACACACAGTTTTCCATAGAGGCTGTACTAGTTTAGACTCCCACCAACAGTCTAGAAGTGTTCCCTTTTTTGGCAAATCCTCCCCAGCATGTTATTTTTTGAGTTATTGATGATGGCCATTCTGACTAGAGTTAGGTGATATCTAAGTGTAGTTTTAATTTGCATCTTCTTGATGACTAGTGATGCTGACCATTTTTTCATGTATCTGTTGGCTGCTCATATATCTTTCTTTGAGAAGTGTCTATTCATATCTTTTGCCCGCTTTGCAATGGGACATTTTGTTTTTTTCTTTTCAGCACATATGAGTTCCTTGTAGATGAGAGATATTAGGTTTTTTTCAGACATGGAGTTGACAAATATTTTTTCCCAGTCTATGGGGTGTCGCCCTGCTCTCTTGATGGTTTTTTGACTTTGAGGAAGCGTGTCAGTTTGATGAGGTCCCATTTGTCTATATTATCTCTTAGGTAATGGGCACTTAGGGTTTTTGATTAGGACTTGGAGTCCAGTTCCAATTTCCATAAGGGTGTCTCCTACATTTTCTAAGGATCTTATAGTTTGAGGTTTTATGTTTAGGTCTCTGATCCATTTAGAGTTAATTTTTGTGTATGGGGATAGGTGCGGGTCCTGTTTCAATCTTATGCATGTGGTCAGTCAGTTTTCCCAGCACCATTTACTGAATACGTTCATCTCTCCCCAGTGGTGGGTGGTGGAGACTTTGTCAAAGATGAGTTGGTTGAGAAATTGAGGTTTTTCTTCTGAAATCTCAATTCTAGTCTATATGCCTGTTCTTGTACCAATACCAGGCTGTTTTGATTATTGCGGCTTTAAAATAAAGTTTGAAGCCTGAAAGTGTGATACCTTCTGCTTTGTTTTTGTTGTTGTTGTTGTTGTTTTTCTGAGGCTTGTTTTGGCTATTCTTGGTCGTTTATGTTTCCATATAAATTCCTGGATTGTTATTTCTAGGCCTGAGAAGAATGTTGCTGGTAATTTGATGGATATTGCATTAAATCTGTAGATTGCCTTAGGTAGAATGAACATCTTAACAATGATAATTCTTCCAATCCATGAGCATGGAATATTTTTCCATTTTTTTGTGTCATCTCTGATGTCTTTTAGCAGTGTTTGGTAGTTTTCATTGTAAGGGTGTTTTATGTCTCTGTTAGGAAGATGCAAACGTATTTCATTGTGCTTCTTATTTGGGTTTCTGTTTGTTTATTATTGATGTACAGAAATGTGATTGTCTTTTGCACATTTATTTTATACCCTGAGATTTTGCCAAAGTCCTTTATCAGTGCATGGAGGTTTTTTGACAGATTTTCTTGGGTTTTCCTAGCATAGAATCATGTCGTCTACAAAGAGAGATAAGTTGACTTCCTCTTTTCCTATTTAGATAAACCTGATCATCTTCTCTTCTCTGATTGCTGTAGCTAGGACTTCCAAAACTATGTTAAACAGGAGGGGTGAGAATGGGTATCCTTGTCTTGCTGCAGTTTTCAGGGGAAATGGTTACAATTTCTGTCGGCTTAGCAGTATGCTGGCTGTGGGTTTCTCATAGATGACTCTTACTATTTTGAGGTATGTTCCATCTATGCCTAGATGTTTGATAGTTTTTAATCAAGAAGAGGTCCTGAATTTTATCAAACACTTTCTCTGAATCTAATGAAATAATCATGTGTTTTTTGTTCTTACATCTGTTGGTGGATTTAATTGTGTTTATGGTCTTTTTTTAAAAATTTTTTTAATTATGGTATTATGGGGTACAGTTAGGGGTTAGGCATACAAAATTGCTTCATTCAGGCACCCTTGATGATAAGAGGTGTCTCCCCATCCCCAGAAAGATATTTATCACCATTAATCACATCGCCACCCCCCCATAGTTTCCCACCACTGTCAATCATTTTCTTGTGGTAGTACGTTGGATGATCAAGGTCTGCTATATGAGTGAGAACATGTGATACTTAGTTTTTTGTTGCTGTGAGAGGTCACTCAGTATTATGGACTCTAGTTCCATCCAGGTTGCTGCGAAATTCATGATTTCATTCTTCTTTATGGCCGCGTAGTATTCCATCGTGTATATGTACCACAAAAAATCTATTTTATAGTCATCAAGTTCCAAGGAGATTCTTATCCTAAGGAGCTTCCACATCCCATGAATGGATAAAGAAAACTGGAATACTACTCAGCAATGACAAGAAATGCAGTATTGATACCTACCACAACATGGATGTGCCTTTGAGGACATTGTGCTAAGTGCAATAAGCCAGTCATAAAGGACTACATATGGTGTAACTTCATTTATGTGAAATGTCCAGAATAAGCAACTTACAGAGACAGGAGATAAGTGGTTGCCTGACACTGGAGGGATAAAGGAAATGAGGAGTGATGGCATTTCTTTTGGGGGGAGTTGAAAATATTCTAAAATTGGTTATGGTGATGGTGGTCAAACTCTGTGACTGTACTAAAAACCACTGAATTTCATGCTTTAAATGGGTGGATGGTATCATTCATTAATGTTATATCAATAAAGTTGTGATAAAAATATCTACCTCCCAGCTACCTTGCACAGTGCTTCCTGTCTTGAGAACCCCAGAGACCTGATCCAGTGACCCAGCTGGGGATCCTTCAACTCTCCCCACGTAGTTCCTCTTGCTGCAGGGGGTGAGGGAGGCAAGGGCTATTGACTCAGCCTCCTATGTGTGGGAAATTCTCTACCCATAGCATAGGGGAAGCCTAGCCTCTCAGCCCTCGGTGGAGTCATGCAAGCGACATCAGAGCTGGGCTCCCCAAGAGCAAAGCCTTGGCCCATGTAGAGTTGTTGTCTAGGATGCCTCCCTTCTAGCTCCAGTGTTCTTTGACTCTTTTCTTCTTCCTTAGTGGCTGAGGAATGAGCCATACTTCCTGAACCGTCACTTCTCTTCTGCCTCGTGAATGTGACACAATCAGCTCAGTCAATGGTCATCCAGTATAAACCAACACAGCTCCCAAAGACTTCCAGGCAAGGAGCAACTATAGCTTCCTCCAGATCATATGCCAATGGCTGAGCAACTCTAGAGATTCTCATGTTATCAGGTAGGGAAGGGAGACAGACGAAGAGACAGAGGAAATGCCAGGACGTGGCCATAGAGGTTCTGATGAGGAGGGTGCAGAGAGCTGGAGGAAGATGCAGAGCCTGGTCAAAGTGACTGTGTCCCTCATGTGGGCCCTTGACTTCCCACATTAAAATCAGTAGGTCTCTGCTAAGCCCATCATGTTGTATTGTGGTGATGGTGGAAGCATGGGCTCAGGAATATAAAATTTTTGCTAGTTATGGTAGGCTGACTTCTAGCATGGTCCCTGTATCTGTTTCCTGTGGCTGCCTTAACAAAGTACCTCAAACTTGGGGACAGGGCCCTTAAAACAACCAAAATTTATTGTTTCACAGTTTTGGAGGCCAGATGTCCAAAATCAAGTTCCTGCTTCCTCTGAGTTTCTGGAGAAGAGTCTATTCTAGGGAAGAATACCTCTCTCCTAGCTTCTGATAGGAAAAGGTCCAAAGGTCACATTCACAGGTACTGGGAGTTAGGACTTCAATATATCTTTTTGGAGGACACAATTCAACACACCTGCCAGCAATGATCCCACCTGTTAGTATTCATGTGCTTGTGTAATTCCCTCCATTGAATATAGACTGGAGATGGTAACTTGATTCTAACCAATAGAATACAACAATGATATGAAATGTCACCTGCATGACTAGGTTACCAAAGATTGTAACTATTGTCTCTTTAGTTGACTCTCTCTATTGCCTTCTTGGTTTGCATGCTTTGATGAACTAAGTGTAACCTCATACCAATAACCAGTGAAAAACCGAGACCCTAAGTTCGATAGCCCATGAGAAACTCAATGTTACCAAAAACCGCTTTGGGAGTATGAAAATGGACCCTTCTCCAATCAAGCCCTCAGATGAGAACACAGCCCCTAGATGAGTACCTTGACTGCAGCCTTGTAATAGACCATGAGGCTGAAGACTCAGCTAAGTCATACCCGGGTTCCTGACCCACAGGAACTTTAAGATCATAAATGTGTGTTGTTTTAAGTTTTGAAGTGATTTTTTACACAGTAATCAATAACTGATAAAACAGCTCTCTTGGTATTTCTTATGCCATTAGGGTTTGAAAACCTAAGCGATGTGGAGTCATGGAAAGATTTGTAAGAGGGAGCAAGAAGACCTGATCAGATTTAGGTTCTGGGAAGATCATTTTAATAAAGTGAACAATTTATCAGACTAGGGAGGAACAGGAAGGCTGGGAGGCTGGTTAGGAAATGGTTAATGAGGACCTGGACTACCAGGTATTTTTCACAAGGTGAATGCTCCCATATAACTAGCACTTAGATTAAGAAACAAAACATACTTGAATCCCAGAAGGCCTCCTTGTGCTTCCATCAATGATCCTTCCCCTTAGGGTTACAGGATAACCACGATCCTAACCATAGATTAGTTTTGCCTACATTTAACATTATATACACGGAATCATATGGTTTTCTCTCTTTTGTGTCTGGCTTTTTTGATCAACAATATGTTTGTGAGACATTAACTTTGTTTCATGCAATTATAGTTCATTTCTTTTTGTTGCTGTTTAGAATTGCATTGAGCAAATATAACAAAGTGTACATATCCATTTTGCTATTAAGGGACATTTGAGCAGTTTCCAGTTTGGGGCAATTATGCATACAGCTGATATTAATATATTTTCTGGTGAACATACATGTGCAGTTCTGTTGGGTATTTCCAAGAGTGGAATTATGGGTCTTAGGATATGTGTATGTTCCCTTTTACTTACAGGGAAGAAAACCAGATGATAGTATTCATATGACATAGGGAGTGAGGAACCGGGTGATATCAAAGCTGAGGGACCCACAGGAGGTCCTGGGGCACCCAAAACTGCCGAGGTCACCCTGACTGGGCCTCGTGCCTGTAATGAGCATGTGCTTGGAAAAGCACTTTATCAACCAGTCTCCTAACTCTGCAGTTGGGTTTATTGGCTATTCCCCTTCAGAAAAAAAAAATACCAAGTCCCAGGAATGTTGGGCAACTTATCATGCTCTTGCTCATCTAGTTTGCTAACCTCTCCCTGACAACTTGGCTCAAACACATTTATTAGAACTTAGTGCCAGGCCTCTACCTGCTAAGAGTCTGCCAGGATGAGCTGAGGTCTTCACACAAGGCTCAGAGATTTCCTAAGATGTCATAAAAGAAAATTATCTTCTCCAGGAGGTTATGACAGACTTGACAGGGAATAAGAGTTTAGTTGAGATGTGGGAAGCAGTAAGGATACATGGTTTAGAATCCAACAGACCTTGCTTTAGATTCCAACTCAGCTGCTTACTGACTGTGTTACTTTTGTTGAGTTATTTGCCTCCCTTAAATCTCAGGCTTCTCATCAAAATGACAGTCACTTCTCAGGGCGGTTTTGAGGCTGAATGAGGTCATGTGTGAGGAATACTCAGCATGGCATATGGCTCCTAGTACATGTTCAATAAATGGCAGTTGAGCAAAGGTTGGAGGTGGACAGAGGGCAGAAGGGCAATGATGGGGGTCTCAGTCAGCTCAGGTTGCTATAACAAAAATAACAGTGATGGGTGACTTAATCCACAAACATTTCTCTCTCTCTCTCTCTCTCTCTCTCTCTTTCTCTCTGTCTGTCTTAAGTTTTTCTAACTACAAGTTTTTTCCACACAAAATAATCTTCTCCAATTTTACTGAAGTGGCTGACCACGTTCATGACCAAATCCACCTCTAAACTGGAATTCAGTGACCGACAAGCAGCCTTGGCTTTCTTGTTGGCACAGCGTTCCATCTGTAGGCATCTCTGTTGGCTTCCCCTCTTGTGAGTCTTGCAGGTCATTCACCCTCCATACTTTTGGGCCGAGGCTTGCCAGTCTCAGGAGAGCTGCGGCATAGGGCATAGGGTGGCTGGCATCTCAGGGGTTAGGTGGAGATAATCACATAGATACTGGATACTCTTGCTGGTAAGGTACCAGTAGAAATGTCTCCAGGCAAACTGCTTTTTTCATGTAGCTTCAAGACTTGAAAGAATGCATGGCCTACATGGTGTGAAGGTTGGACACATTCTTGTTGGCCAGCTCTAGGTGCTTGGACATATGGACATCCTTCTTGGCCACCATCACACCCTCCTTAAAAAGGAGTTCACACATGGCAATCCAGTTCTTCTTGAACATCAACATCGTGGCAGATGCAGAATCTTGGGCTGAGGCCCAAATATTTATTTCTTATAGTTTTGAAAGCTGAAAGTCTGAGACCAGGATGCCCTCATGGTTGGTTGGGTTCTTGGTGAGGGCTCTCTTCCTGGTTTACAGATGGCCACCTGCTTGTTGCATTCTCCCATGGTGAAGAGGAGAGATCATCTTCTTATAGGGTCAGTAATTCCATTCATGAGGGCTCCACTCTCACAAACTAGTCACCTCCCAAAGTCCCCACCTCCTAATACCATTACATTGGGGATTCGATTTCAACAAATGAATTTGCGCAGGTGGTAGGGGGCACAAACTTTCAGCTCATAACACAGAGGAAGTGCTTGAAGCCTAAATCTGTGTCGATCCTGCTTGTCACTGGCCACCTGTGTGGCTTGGCTGAGTCACTTCGCCTCTGTCGAGCTCAATTGTTCTTGTTTCTTTAACCATAAATTGAAAGGCTGCAGTAGATAGATTCAGCTCGAAAGTGCTATGATTTTGTAGTGTCCTTTTCTCATCTCCTATAGAAACTCCTGCAGATCGGGCAGAATTGAAAGAGGATAGCATTCTCACACTCACAGTTCATAACTGACCTTCAGCGAGACTGGTCCTCTCAGGAACAGCAGCCAGAAGGAAGTCACCCCAGCATGAAAGTTTGCCCCAGTTTTCTCCCTGAATGGGAGGTTCAAGAGCAACTCTAGACCTGCACATCTCTCCTGAAAAGACATAAGTGTTTTCTCAAACTCTGGAAGGTTTGTAATGATCTGTCAGATAAACTGATTATCCTGAAATGTGCTGGACACTGTGATCTGCATGGTTTGCATGCTGACACTCCCTGGTGTGTGTGTGTGTGTGTGTGTGTTGTTTTGTTTTTCTGGGACCTGGAGTGACTAAAGTGCTACACACTTGAATTCAATTTTCCAAACATGTCTGGGCACCTACCATGTGTCAAATTCCCCTTAAGGGGGCACAAATTCAATTGAGATATAGTCTCTGCTCTCTGGGAGCTTACTGTCTAGGGCAGGAACCAGACAGGGACCACAGGCAGCTATAAAGTCAGATCTGAACAGGATAAGTGCTCTCACAGAGATACAGAGAGAGCACCAGCTGAGATCTGAGAAGGCAGAGATGAATTCTAAAGAGAATTAATCTGGGGCACACCAGTCTTGGAAAGTCTCACACAGTAGGGGATGGGGGGGAGAGTGAATGACATTTAAACTAGGTCTTTAAGATGAAGATTTCAACAAACACGTATGGGAGGGAGAAAAGATGGCCTTCTACATAGAGGGGGCAGCATGTTTGGAGACAGAGACTTGCAAATGCCAAATGGGGCTGACACCTTTGCTGTCCTCACAGTCCTGTGTGAGGAGGGGGTGGTGAAACCAGAGGTTTTGGTCCAAGTCATGAGAATCCTAATGCCAGTCTAGGGAGATGGGATATTATGGTGGCAAGGGGGAGCCAAAGAAGGTGCAAGAGCAAGGAGATTGCAGGATCAGAGCTGAGGATCATGAGGATAAATCAGCCATCAGGTAAGTTTGGATGGGAGCAGGGAGAGTCTGGTGACTGGGAGACCAGGCAGGAGGTGATGACTGTAGTTCAGAGGACATATGGTGAGAATCTGAGCCAGGGAAATGGCCACAAGAGTGGAAGAGGAGGCTGGGTTTGAGAGTCACTGGGAAGGCAGAACCACAGAGCTTGGCGACTAATTAAATGTGAGTCGGGGAGAGGGAGAAGGTGCCCGAGATTGCAACAGGACGAGGCACATCAATTTACTGAGCATGACTTGAGTAGACACTTCTCCAAAGAAGACATATGAATGGCCAACAGGTATATGAAAAGATATTCAATGTCACTAATCACCAGGGAAATGCAGATGAAAACCACAATGCGATATCCCCTCACGGCTGTTAGGATGTCTGTTATCAGATGAGATTGGGTGTGTGCAGGGTGGTATGGTCATTGAAAGGATGGCTATTATCAAAGAACGCAAAAGACAACAAGTGCCGGTGAGGATGTGGAGAAATTTGAACTCTTGTGCACTGTTGAGGGCAATGCAAAAATAGAGCAACCCTTACAGAAAAATGGTATGGATGATATAGGCCTGGGGACCCCAAAGTTGGGGTCCCACCTGAGAAGCCAAGTGGGTTCTTGGCTTTGTGCAGGAAAGATTCAATCCATAAATAGGAAAAAAAGATGAGTTTCTTAAAGAAATGGAGACACAGAAAGATGACTACTCCATAGGCAGAGCATTCTCCCATCCTACATCACTGGGGTTTCAGTTGGAAAATAAAAATAAATTTATTGAAATGACCGAGCAGGCATAGGCAGAGCAGCCTAGGCTGGTCTATAGGAAGAATAACAGTTGCTCTTTCCAGGGGTTTTATTTTTATAGACATCTTTCGGTTATATGCTAAGTAAGGGGTAGAATATTCTATGGATTTTCCAGGAAAGGGGCAGGGAGTGCCCAGAATTCAGGGTTCCTCCCCTTATATTTATTTTGTCTAATTTTTTAAGTCGAGGTCTCACTCTGTTATCAAGGTTGGGATGCAGTGGCATAATCATGGCTCACTATAGCCTTGACCTTCTGGGCTCAGGCAATCCTTCTACCTCAGCCTCCTGAGTAACTGGGATGACAGATTCATATCACCACACGCAGCCACATTTTTTATTTTTTGTAGAGACAAGGTCTCGCTATGTTACCTAGGCTGGTCTTGAACTCCTGGATTCAAGTAATCCTCCCGCCTCAGCTTCTCAAAGTACTGGGATTACAAGTGTGAGCCACCGCACCTCACCACTTCCTTAAACCGTATGGGACAGGGATCCCCAACCCCCTGGGCCATGGACTGATACCATCCATGGCCTGTTAGGAACTGGGCCACATAGCAGCAGAAGATGAGCAATGGGTGAGTGAGCACTGTGTTTACAACCACTCCCCATTGCTTGCATTACTGTCTGAACTCCATCTTCTGTCACATCAGTGGTGGCACTGGACTCTCATACAGCACAAACCCTATTGTGAACTGCTCATGGGACGGATTTAGGTTGCACGCTCCTTATGCGAATCTAATGTCTGATCTGGGGTAGAGCTTATGCGGTGATGCTAGTGCTGGGGAGCAGCTGCAAATACAGATTAACATTAGCAGTGAGGTTTGACTGTTCAGTCCCTCTCCCCCCACTGGGCTATGGAAAATCTGTCTTCCACGACATTGGTCCCTGATGCCAAAAAATTTGGAGATCACTGATTTAGGGGAACTTTAGGGAGTTGCCATGGTAACGATAAACTGTCATGGCACTGGTGAGAGTGTTTTTTTTAGCATGCTAATGTATTATCATTAGCATGTAATGGGCAAAAAAGGGCAGGCTTTCAATGCTATCTTGGTCTTAGTTGGTCTCTGCTGGCTTTGGCCATCCTTCTCACCACAACACAAGGTCCTGGCCTTGTGATCTTCCTTTTGGGAAATTAGTCCTGCCAGATCCCTATTTCATGAATAGGGTTGTAATCCCAGTACTTTGAGAGGCTGAGGCGGGAGGGTTACTTGAATCCAGGAGTTCAAGACTAGCCTAGGCAACATAGCGAGACCTTGTCTCTACAAAAAATAAAATATTTAGCTGAGTGTGGTGGTATGAACCTGTCATCCCAGCCATCTCAAAACATTAAAAACAGAACTACACGTGATCCAGCAATCCCACTTCTGGATATTTATCCAAAAGAATTGAAATTAGGATCTCAAGGAAATATTAAGACTCTTACTTTCATTACAGCACTATTCGCAATACTTAAGATATGAAAACGACCTAAACGTCCATGAATAGGTGATTGGAGAAACAAAATGTGGCATATACATACAATATTATCCAGTCTTAAAAAGGAAGGAAATACTGACACGTGCTAAAACATGGATGAACCTTGAGAACATTATGCTAAGTGAAATAAGCCAGTCACAGAAGGGCAAATACTGTATGATTCCACTCCTATCAGGTTTCTACGGTAAGTCAAACACATAGGATCAGGGTGGAATGGTGCTTGCCAGGGTTGGGAAAGGGAAAATAAGGAGTTGCTAGGCAGCAGCCATCAAGTTTCAGTTAGGCAAGATGGATACGTTCCAGAAATCTGCTGTACAACATTGTAACCAGAGCAAACAATAGCACTGCACACCTAAAAAATTCATTAAGAAAATAGACCTCATATTATGTGTTCTAAAATGTCCACACTTCTAAAACAATATCAATATTAAGATGCACCATCAATTTAATCACAGCTTCTTAGGTAAAAGAAAAAGCATGAAACTCCTATAATAAATGTACATATTAGCTGCAGTTTGCATTCCAATTTCAGAAATATCAAATATCAAAGCATATGTGTCTCAGAACTGAGGAAGTGCAATGGCTGGGGTCTACAAGGGGAAAACCTAGTGTGAGGATATGATAGATTAAATTGCTATTCAAAACAGTCACTCCAAC
The DNA here is from genome assembly GCA_963574415.1 of Tarsius wallacei. Taxonomy (NCBI): domain Eukaryota; kingdom Metazoa; phylum Chordata; class Mammalia; order Primates; family Tarsiidae; genus Tarsius; species Tarsius wallacei. The sequence goes on from CAUYQG010291956.1 coordinate 18,384, forward strand.
CATGTGAGGATTGCACTTCCAACTCTATTAATGTCAAGCTTGGCCCTGGACTTGCCTCTGTCTAACGGTGGGCAAGGGTACTTGGCCATCCCCTGACTTCAGGTTGGGCCATCTGATTCGCTTAGGCCAATGAGACGGTAGCAGGCATGTTGCAAGTAGAGTCTTGAAATGTACTTTTACGATGGGCCTTGCCCTTCTGTGCCTTAGTGATGAAGAGTATTTCCCCGGAGTAGATGCTGTCCTTTTCAGTTGCGCCACAGACTAAACAGACCTGAGCCCAATCCCTAGTGAGGGATCAAGACCAGCTGGACATTCAGTTGGAAGCAGAGTCACTCATCTGAACTGAGCCAAATCAGCCAACTTACAAGAGTAATAATAAATGGTTGTTACTGTAAGCCACTGAGTACAGGATAGTTTGTTGCACAGCAAGAGCTGATTGATACATAAGGAATCTGTTTTTAGATATGTTGAGTAGAGAAGAAAAATCAAAATAAACAATAATTAAAATGGACAGTACTTTATCCAGAATATTCTGGGCCTGACCCATTCCAGATTAACAATAGTTCTGGAGTTTCAAGCATAATGCTAAACAAATGTCCTGGTAGTGTATTTATATGCATATATGTGTATGCAAATTCTAATTTCAAAAGTTAAATATAGTTCTTCTGCCAAAACATATACAATGTCCTAAAACTATAGTGATCTGTGATGATCCTGTGTCCAGCTCCACTTGGTCTCTATTTTGTTAACCAGCTCACTATGGCATCACCACTTGGTGTTCCACCATCACCATGAATTAAATCAGGGCACACACTTCAAGATGATTATTTATCAAGTACCTTCTGAGTGCCAGGCTTCAGCCTATATACTGGGAGGGCAGATAAGACAAGAGGGCCCTGATCTCTTGGGGTTCACATTCTGGTGGGGTAGGCAAGATTTTGGACTTAAAAAAAAATAAAACAGGGTAATAGTCTAATGTTTTTTAAGCGGACAATTGTAAGAAACGCTGTCCTACTAGAGAACAAATCTCTTGTCTGATAATTCTACTGTTTAGCCTCCATATAATTTGAACTCAATCGTAGATTTCACTTCCAGATTGTCAAACCTAGAGATCAAGCCTAGTGGTCAGGGAAAGCCTTATGCTAAAAAAGTAACATTCGTCTTCATCACTCTTTCAGCGGAATGTCCAGGACATCTACCACGGGCAGATGCAGTGCTGGGCACATGTTGAATGAAGGCTGTCTCATTCAGTACTCCCACATCTTAATCTTCCCACAAGATTACGCTTGAGGAGGCAGAGACTGACCAATCCAGACCCAAAGTTCTAAGGGGAGAGAGGAAGAACTGAGACATACATGCCAAGTACGTACAGCATCCTGTTCACAAACCATGTTGCCTTCCCTTGCGTCCATGGCCTTGATGCTGTCACCCCCAGCAGGAATGACCTCACCTCCTTCCTCCCTTTCTCATCCCCAGTAGCCACAGGCATAACGCATGACAGGCCCCCTGGCTGGAAATGTTTGGACGTCTTTTACTAATCATATGCATCATGAAACAGAGAAAGTACATCTGGAGAAAGAGAAGCAAAATCTGCCTAGTAGAGGGGAACTACCCTGGTCCCTGAAAACTTTCTTTTTTATAGTTCCACTCACTTCCTGAGGCCTGACTGCGTGTCTCTCTCTTTGATCTCTGTGTATCCTTACTAAACTTCCCTTTTCTGCTTAGGCTAAACTTGAGAACTTAATCTCACCTACATGTCAATTTGGAAAGAGTTTTACTGATTCTTACAAAAGTGTACAAGACCAACAAACTCTTGAAGAGATTTGTAGCACGTGCATGTATAGACCAGGAGAGCCCGTCGCGATGCTCAGTGCTTTATGTACACTCTCTGATTTTAAGCCCATGCTCTTAAATTTATGCCATACCACATGCCTGGCAGACACTGCCCATAACTATAAAGCCACAAGCTTAGAATGTCAGACCTCAGCAGTTAACCTGTGTTTGGAGGGTCACAGAGAATCTGGGCAGATGGAGAGGAGGAAGGGCTCCCTGGCCTATCAAATAATTTCCACCACTGCCTCCTTGGCTGACTCAGTTGAGAGGCCTGAGGCAGCAGAGACATCTCATGCCTGTTCTATCTCTCAGCAAATCTTGGTCGTGACATTAGGACAGAACCTCTACTCTCTTATGTTACACAGATACTATTATTATTATTATTATTATTATTATTATTATTTTGAGACAGGGTCTCACTCTGTTGCCCCGACTGGAGTGCAGTGGCACAATCACAGCCCACTGCAGCTTCCAACTTCTGGGCACTCAAGCCTTCTGAGTAGCTGGGACTATAGGTGTATGCCACCAATTTTTATTTATTTATTTTTTGTTCTGTCATTTGTTTTTGTGTTTGTTTGTTGGTTTATATCTTGCCACCGATTTTTAAAAATCTTATTTTTAGAGATAAGGTCTCGCTGTATCCTAGCCTGGTCTTGAACTCCTGGCCTCAAGTGTCCCCGGCCTTTCGAGTAGGTGCAGGTTTATTATTATTATTATTATTTGAATCATAGTCTCACTCTGTGTGCCAGGCTGGAGTGCAGTGGCACACTCACGGCCACTGTAGCCTCAACCTGTTGGCCTCAGGTGATCCTTCCATCTCAGCCTCCCAAGTAACTGGAACCACAAGCACATGCCACCATGCGCAGTAAAGTTTTTGATTTATTGTAGAGATGAAGTATTGCCAAGCTGCCCAGGCTGGTCTTGCCTCCACCTCCTAAAGTGCTGGGATTGCACCACGCCTAGAAGTTTTTAATCCAAAAGGAGCAGGCCAGCTTGGCTACTACTCTGGGAGGCTGTGTGTATACGTGCGTGTGGGGGGAGGGAGTTGGGGAGGGGTCCCCACGAGCAAGATTTAGGTGGCGAAGACATGTCATATCATCTTACAGACTGTGAGGTCTGTACAGAGGCAGTGGTGATATGTCCATGTGTAGTCTCCCTTGTCTTCCCGAGGGACTAAAATGAATCAAAGTGCTAGAGAGGCCATTCCTTGTCCTGAAGCAAGCCCTGGTTCTCTGTGAGTCCGCAGCGCTTTGTATGAGAGGGGGGCGAAGATGGTGCATTCTGCAGCCAAACTGCATGGGTTTGAATCCTGTCCGTGCTGCTAACCAGCTGTCTTAGTTTGGGGCTGCTGTAACAAAGTAGCATAGACTGGGTGGCTTGTTTATTTCTAACAGTTCTGGAGATGGAAGGGTGCCATCATGGTTGGTGTCTGGTGAGGGTTCCCTTTCTGGCTTAAGGCCATCTTCTTATTGTATCCTCACTTGGCAGGAGAAGAGATAGCTAGTTCTCTGGGGTCCCTTTCGTAAGGGCACTAATCCCATTCACGAAGGTTCCATGCTCATGACTTAATCACCACCCAGAGGCCCCACTTCCTTATACCATCACTTTGGGGGCTAGGATTTCAGCATATGAATTTTGGGGGGACACAGACATTCAGACCATGGCACTGCCTGTGTGAGTGGGGACAGAGTGCTTAACTATTCTACTTTTCAACCTCCTCATCTGTAAAATAGGGATAATGTATCTTCCTTCTGGAGTTGCAGAGGGGATTAAATGAGACACCGTGTAGAACACGCCTGTGTGGAAGGTTCCTGGCACACACTCTATAACTGCCAACGATTAGGGCCAGGTGGGATCAGTGTTAGTCTTTTGTTTACTTTTCCAGAGGCTCAGGCAAGGTGAGAGCCTTGCCAATGTCACTCAGCTAGAGATAAGTTGTCTTCAGTTGCATTCCCTCAAAGCAGACCCTGAGGCAAGGACCGGTTTATTAAACAAGTGTTCCCACTGGGCACTGTGGCTCATACATGTAATCCCAGCACTTTGGGAGGCCAAGGCAGAAAGATGGCTTGAGCCCAGAAGTTTGAGAGCAGCCAGGGCAACATACTGAGACTCCATCTCTCCAAAATTCAAAAAATTAGCCGGGCACATGGGCACGCACCTGTAGTACCAGCCACTCAGGAGGCTGAGGTGGAAGGATCACCTGAGTTCAGAAGGTCCAGGCTGTGGTAAGCCCTGATCGTGCCACTGCATTCCAGCCAGGGTGACAAAGCGAGACCCTGACTCAAAGAAAAGAAAAAAGTGCTCCCAAGAGGACGTAGGACAGGCCAGAAGAGGAAGCCAAGAAAGCTGCAACCCCTGGCCACAGTTCTGCAATGGGGGGACTCGTCCTCTCCCAAGCGGAAGCTCTGAAGGGTGAGTTAAGCCTCAGAGTTGTCCCTGTCAGAGCCAAGGGTGCTGGACCTTCCATATTCCCGCCTCCTCTCTGCCGTCCCCAGCAGTCTTTGGTCGAGGGCCACCCTAGGCAATGTGAACTCCCAGGCATTTCCAGTTCTCTGGTCATTTGGGCAAAGTAGCTCCAGGAGTCGTCCAAAAAAGAGTCACCGCTCTCGCCTTGGGAAGCAGAAGGACCCAAAGCAGTGCCAGGGTGGGGAGGTGGGATGGTGTGAGTAGGATTCAGGGGACCTGGGTGGGGTGCAGCCCCATCCTCTTCGGTGTGGAGGCAGGACCCCACTTTACCGCTTCTGCATTTCAGTTATCTTTGCACCCGGCCCCTTCGCCCCTTAAATGGCCTCATCTCGTAAGACAGGCATGCACCGAACAGACACAGTTCTGACGTGTTAGGTCTTTTGGGGCTACCAGCAGGGGTTTCCCCCCTTTTGGCGGCAATATTCAAACAAGGGAGGCCACCCCCACTCTGAAGACAAAAGACAGCCCTCTCCTCAATCTCCTTGTCTTTGGAAATTTGTGGCAACCAATTCAGTTTAAACATATGACAATTAAATCGTTAAGGGTTCCGATGCCGAATTAATTACCCCGTAGAAAAGAGATCAATTGTGTAAATATATCATTTATGTAATGAGTCCTGGCTGTGATTTAGATGTCTAGATTGGTTTTTCTTCCGGCTTCTGTCCTGAAAACAAGTCTAGCCTTTGAGCAGGGCCAAACAAACAGCCTCTATTAGGTCTGAATCCAGGGCATTTAGTGGCCCAAATAGACAGGTGGGTGCAGGTGATACAGGGGGCTGAGATTGTGGGAAAATTGGAGCAATTTGCCAAAATGAGCCAAGTTCCTCCTATTATTCTTCCTGTCTGTGCAGAAAATTACTCTTCAGAAACAGGGAGTGAAAGTTAAACATCCCCTTAAATGACACGTCAGGCACGGCCCATTTCACCCCCATCTTCACCCCCCTTCCCGCAGACACCATTGTCCAACTGTGACAGCCTTTCCTGGAAAAGGAGACACCGGTGGGTTCCAGGAGGCAGCCTCGGCCCCCCGACATGCAACATCCTTGGGATCGTGGTTCTGGCCATCCGACATGCAACTGCCCAGCTCAGGCTGGGGGCAAATTTTCTTCAGTGCTGCTTCCAGCCAAGGCATTAGGTGAGCTTCTCTAGGGGTAAAGCAATCACTGCCTCAGAATGTTCCAGCCCATTCCACCCTGTATGGAGTGAGCACTTGGTGTTCTTATGTATGCCCCTAGCCTGACTCCCCAGGCCGAGAGGATCCCTGCTCCCCTAAACTCCCACTACACTAAGTTTATTCTTCTCTCATGGAGCTGAGCACCGTCAGGTGTCCCCAGGGCCCGCATGGAGCCCAGCACGAAGGGGACCCTTAACCATGTTTGTGGCATGCATCGAAGTTTGCCCAGCGTCAGAAGGCTTGGAATGGAGAGAAGGGTTTCTATGAACGAAACTTCTTTGCCAGACGCCCACCATCCCTGGGTCTCCCAGGGAGCCTTCCTTCTCTGTGATGCACCCTCATGCCCTCCAAGCTTTCCCTAGGTCTTTCTTCCTCCTTTTCCCTCTGTTTACAGAACTAAATCCAACCCCCAGACCCTGCTTCTTGGCCTTCCTTGGTATGAATTGTGAAGTGGAAAGTGAGTTGACTTAATCAACCGTGGCCTGCTTGAACCTTGTGGGGCAGAGGTAGGGGGTGATGCAAGGTGTTTGCCTTCCAAGATTAATCTCAATAGCAAGACCACAAATTTGTGATTACAACATCCTTGCCAGCTCAGCTTCTTAGTGGGGTGTATCCAAGATACCCACCCTGGGAGGAAAAGGGGGCACAGCACATCTCTATTTTAAGAAGTGAAACCTGGAACGTACATGGTCCAGGAAGCCTCAACCTTGAAGAAAATGAGATGGAAGGGGGTTAATTATGCATCAAATGCCATGTATTTGTCAGGAATTCATTGCTTAATTGATGTTTTATTGCTCCCACTGACATGTGTGAGCGAAATGAAATTGCATCTACAGGGAAGGAAGTGAAATTTATTTCTGGTTGTATCTTAATGAGAGGAATAAAACATCAATTAAACAATGAAGATGACATATATTTGATATATGACCTGAAGAAGGAATATTACTCACTAAAATGTTATTTTACAATTTACAATAATGGAGCACCTGGCAGTAAGGGGGGGGGTGGAGACACAGTTCACACATCTTCCACTCTTTAAAAATAGCACACACACAAAAAAAATCATTACTAAAAAGGACAAGAAAACTTCACTTTTAATAGTACAGCATAAGAATTGTACCAGCAGGCGCTCTGTCGAGTTACCCAGTTAATGAATAACAACTTCAGGGCAGAGAAGACACATCTTTTCCTGCTCTTTAAAATGAGATGGAAAAGGAACTTGAGAAGCCAAAATCACAAGAGTTGCTGCTGACTGAGCTAGGCTCTGTGCTGGACTTAACTCCTTGAACTCTTCACCTTGAAGTAACCCTATTTTACTGACAAGGAAACTGAGTCTCAGAGGCCTTGCCTGAGGTCATACGGCAAATATGTACCAAATTCAGGATTTGAATCCAGGTCAGCCTGACTCTGAGGATCCTCTCTTTCCTTTCTGACAGCAGATATGTCACAGATAGGGAGGGAAATAAAAGACCAATGTTTGTTTAAGTCAAGCAAAGATTGAGATAGCGCTTCAGAGAAAGGTTTCGTGGACGCAGGGACTAAGAGGAGATGGAAAGGAGTTTACATGAGAGCAAAGGCCATCAGAAGGTAGTGGAGAGGGAGAAAGCAGGAAACAAGGGAAGCACACTGAAAGTTCTAGAAAAAGGAGGTCATAGAACTGAGCTATGTGCCTTAATGTAGACACAGTGTAGACATAGGACTGCCTTTCAAAAGGGTTGTCTAGGTCAGAAGTCAGGTGATGAAGAAGAAACCAAAGGTAATTAGGCCTGTACCTACATCATGAAAAAAATAGATTCTGTGCATTGAGACTCTGGATAACAAGTACAGAAAATTTGCATTCACTTCTATTATCAAATAAGAAGTTTCGTCCTTTTCAAAAAAAATTATGGCCTCCACATGCAAACAAAAGATGCCTATGAAGACAGAAAAACAACTGGAAAAACTCCTTGCCACAAATATGGTAAAGAGTTAATAGCCTCAATGTACAAAAACTATTTATGAATCATCACAAAAATGTTAACAATAAAAATATAGGCAAAGAGTATAATCAGCAAGTCACATAAATAATGAGCAGATTATAATCTCTATCAATTAAATAAATATAAACTAAAACATCAAAAAATCTATTATTAAATGAGCAAAGCTAAGGGAAAAAGCGAATGCTCAATGCTGGTGAGGATGAAGAGAAACTGACACATTTTGGGAATTTAAATCAACTTAAATTTTCCAGAAAATAATTTGGCAGTATGAATCAAGAACTTTTAAGAAGTTCACATGCTATGAGCTGATAGTTTCCCTTTAGAACATAGTACATCCTAAAGAAACAGCTGGAAACTTAAATACACACATATACACAGATACACATTCTACTGTTGTTCCTTGTAATACAATAAAATCTAAATAAGCAAATGGTTAAATAAATTCTAGTATAGGTAGGAAAAAACAGTGGAATAGAATGTTACATAAGCCATCACAACTGGTATTTTTGAAGACTACTTAATGACAAGAAAAGGTTATGATGTCATCTTAATAAAAAAAATATGTACTGTATGGACACCGTTTTTTAAAAAAAAGCACTGTGCGAATGTATGTGAGAGAGCTGAGGATGGTGTGTGTGAGTGTAGCGGAAAAAACTGAAAAATATAATAAAATTTTTACATTTTTATAATGGGATAATGGGTAATTTTATTTCAGTCTTTGTACTTTGTATGATTTTCAAATTCTCTACAATAAGCAAATATTTTTATAATCAGAAAAAAGTGCTCTATTTTTTAAAGGAGCAAAATACTTTGAAATAAAACATTTAAAGGAAAGTATTTTGAGGATAAAGTATTAATGCTATTTATAACAAATCATAAAATGAACACAAAAGAGCTAGTGTGGGCTTCTGCTAGACATCAATTTGCTTTGAAATCTAAGGACAAAATGACTGCAGTTTGTTTGAGCAAATAATAGCAGATTGGAAAGTCACTTAATGATGAAGCTGCTGGTGAAGGCTCTCACAAGATCAGCCAGCTCATTCAAATAGTGGGTGCTCTCACAAGATCAGCCAGCTCATTCAAATAGTGGGTGCTTCTATCTCTGAAGACTAACCAGAGTGGGTACAAACGTGTGCAGAACACTCATTATTATTTTGGTAGCATGGTGGTTCTTAGCTATGTGCACAATGGGAGTTAGAATTTTGCTCTTTTTAAAACCGGCAACCTCATAGTCCGTTTTTTAGTAAGTTAATACGAATGGAAACTTTTGTTGTTGGCAGAAAGAGAAGAAAGATTTTTGTTTGTTTGTTTTATTTGGTTTTGTTTAACTAGGAGACATGAGGAGAGAATAGATACCGGATGGCCTGGTGTCTACTATTCTTCTCAACCCCATGGACTGGTTTGGAGCCCTGATAAGGAGAGCGACTGAGGCCGGAGCAAAAGGGAGCAACTTCACACAGAATTGGTGAGACTCTGGGCCCAGGCAACATGGCAGTGGGACTCAGGTGTGTTGGAGGTGCAGAGACCTAGAATACTCATGGTGGGCCTCAACAGAATTAGCAGTGAGATTAGGCCAAAATAAAGACTTTATTTATTTTGAGAGACATGGGTCATTCAAGAAGAGACCCTTGGCTCTGAAAAATCACAGGAACCACAAGTGTCTAGACAGCCGCAAACACAAAGTCCTACCAGATGGACTTTCCAGTATAAACATGGCTACAGTAAAAGCTGCCTGCACAGGCCCCTGACAGCATGGCCACCAGCCTGCCTCTGCTGGGAACAATACCAACTGTCTAGCTTCTCTGTACCTCCCCCACAAGGTGCAGAATCTCCCCAGGGAGCATCTGATTGGTCAGGCCCAGGTGACACGCCATGTTCCAGCCACCAAAGGTGGGAAGACAGGAGACTTGCTTACTTCAGCTGACTCTGCCACCACCTCCAAGATCCACACAATGGTTCATGACCATGATTCCCCTGTAGGCAGCCAGTGTTCCCATGTCAGGTGACCTAAATATGTCACATGTCCACTCCCGAACTGAGGTTGTTGTGGAGAGAATGAAGTGAGAAAATACAAAGAACTTGACACAGAGCCTGAAACACAATGTGGGCTCATTAATGTCTGCTATGATCGTTAGTATTATATTTGTTGCTATTTTAATAAGTATTGTGCATGAGATCTAGATTTGGCCAGATGGGTGAGCCAGGAGCTCTGACTTCTGGGAGAGTTCTATAAGTTTGGTGCAAAGGCAGTGGGGGCGGGGGGGTGCTACTTAATGAAATTCTAATTCAGCTTTTTCATAGAAAACATCCCATTTGGAAGGAAAAATAATCATCAATATCTAATCAATAATGATTGAATCAATAACCACCACTGGTAACTATGTGCGTTGTGCTCCACAGAATGGCTGTGTGGATGTCTTTGGTGCCTCAGATCCATTGGGCGGAAGAGGCCTTTGAGGCAGAGGCTGTTGAATGCCTTTCCCAGCATCCTTTCCTCTCATCCTCATTCATAGACTCCAGTTTTTAGGAGGGCACATTGCTGCCTGGAATAAAGGACCACATATCCCAGCCTTCCTTGCAGCTAGGATGGCCATGCTATTTGATTTTAGCCAGCCAAGTATAAGTGGAGGCGTCGTAAACACCTCTGGGAAGTCTACTGAAATTTTTGTTCTATGCAGCCAAAATGAATCCTGCCTCGTACAGCACTTGTACCTTCATCCCTATATGTATATATATTTTTGAGTTGGAGTCTCACTCTGTCACCCAGGCGGGAGTGCAGTGAGTGACACGTTCCAGGCCACTGCAGCCTCGACCTACTGGGCTCAGGCGATCCTTCCGCCTCAGCTTTCCAAGTAGCTGGAACTACAGACGTGCGCCATCGCACCTGGCTAATTTTTTTTATTTACTGTCGAGATGAGGAAGTTGCCCAAGCTGGTCTCGAACCCACGGGCTCAGGCAATGCTCTCGCCTCGGCCTCCCAGAGTGCTGAGATTACAGGCTTGAGCCACCACAACTAGCCCTCCATCTCTATTTAATGTATGGGGAACCTGGGACTCAGGAGGATTGAGAAGAAATTCCTGGGCTGATGTCATCAGGTCCTCTTACCTTGAGAACCGTGATCTTTTCCCCCCACGATCTTTTCAACAAATCATATCATTTTACCTTTGAAAAAGTCAACCTTATTGAGGTATTATAGTATTTGCATACCATCAAATGCACCGATTTTGAGTGTCTGGTGTGATTAGTTTTGTCAAATGCACACACTCACGTAACCACCGCCACCACAGGCAAGAGGAAGAGCATTTCCTGGTCCCTGGAAAGCTCCCGCTTCTTTGCAATCACCCTCCCTCCCTCTTCCAGCCTCAGGCAACCACTGACCTGCTTTCTGTCACTACAGATTAGTTTTGTCCATTCTAGAATTTCATATAAATGAACTCATTCAATATCTGCTCTTTTGTGCCTGGCTTCTTTAGCTCAGCAGAATGTTTTTTGTTGCTGGTATTAGCAATTCATTCCTTTTTATTGCAGACTAGTATGCCCTTGTATGGATGTACCACTAATGGTTTATCTATTCACTTGTTGATGCATACGTGGTGTCTTCTCAGTTTAGAACTACTATGAACCTTTTTTGTGCAAGCCTTCACCTAGACAATACGTTTTCATTTTTATGGACTAACTATATAGAAGTGGAATTTCAAGGTCATGGGGAGGGGTTATGTTTAAATTTATTTAAAAAACAAAAACAGAAACAGAAAACTGCCACACAGTTTTGGAAAGTATTTCACAGTATTTTGTCTTTTAAAAAATTATTTTGGAAATCTAATTTCAAAAATTAATATCGAAATATTTGGTTTCTTTAGGTGAGGGCCACCCTAGGCCCTTCTGGGTGACCTGTCTGGGGAGCATACAGTTCCCTAAATCGCAAAGGTCAGATCTAATATCCTTGTTTAGTCTCTAAATACTTTTGTGAATTTGAACAGATTACTTAACCTCAATGAGAATTAGCTTCTTGTATAGCATGAAAGATTACAATAGTAATAGCTACCTCACCTGGCTGTTGTTAGGTTTAAGTGAGATACTAGCTGCAGAAATGCCTGACACATCATCGTTGCTTGTTATCTTGATATTCGCCTTATGATGAGGGGATTTTACTGGAGAATAAGGCATCTTTTGTGCGCGACAGTTGACGAGCAATCTATCATCACGTTTTATAAGTTGTAGAAATAAGTCTTTTCAAATGGATTTGCTTCCACAGTTCATATTAGAATTGTTGACACTTCTTGGAGTCGTCATAGTCTAGAAGGCTGTGTGTAAGTCAGCAGGTAGGAAGGCTGTTGACAGCATTAATTGTTTCATAAATAGTGTCAAGATGGGATTTTTCCCCCTCTTTGGCTTAAGCCAAGTTACTGAAAAACCAATACTTTGCCCTACGTTTATACTTTTCTTGGCACATAAACCAGCTATTTTACAGACAGGGATGGGTAATAAAAGGCAAGTACTCACTCAAGTCACATGTTTGATTCTCCATCAAAGAAAAACAGCCATAACCATACCAATTCCACTGAAATTTTTATCAGAATTAGCTGTAAATCTTAGACACTGGAGAGAGCGTCTTAAGTAGAAATGGCCACATAACTAAGAAAACACCCCTTTCTAAGTGGATGGAAGTAAAACTTTGAGTGAAGAAAAACTCTGAATGAGTTTTTCTGACTGGTTTTCAGTGTAGCAAAGTTAGGTGAAATACATTTAGCATTAGGAAGGATAACCAAAGGATGGTCATCCCATTAGAATTTGTAAAAGCTGAATTGTTATAGAAGTAGATGACCCTGAGGAGTCCCGGCCTCCTGACTGACCTGTGGTCGTTTTCTCTTATGGAGGAATGGCATCATACACTTGGTCAACCTAAGTACATTCTCCAAGAGGCAGAGAGTAAGGGAAATTGGGTTCTGCCCGAGTGTGTGCCCTGGGGTGAGGTAGGATCCAGGACCTGACCCTGTTCTTCCTTCCAAATTCTCCCTTCCAGGGCTTTCTCAGAACGTGAGAACTACGCCAAAGTTGAAGGTGACTCTGGAATTTGAGGTTTTATCTTCCTCCTGAAACGCCAGCCAACCCACTGCCTGAGAAAATCCCCGGTACCTGAGCTGGGATTGCTGGGAGATGACACTTCAGTCTCCGGAGTGGCAAGTAAATGTGGAAAGATACTGCACTTGAGGCTGACTTGGAGAACATTCCAGAATGATTTTGTCACTTTGCACCACATTCATTTCTAATGGCTGCTGCAATCTCCTGCCCCTACTAATCTGCAGGCCCAGTTTACATTCAGCCTTTGACTGGAGTCTCCCCGATGACCACACAACCCCCTCTCAGCCCCCGTCTCCTCTAGGGGCAGCTAAGGGCCTTCTCTGTATTCAGGTGACAGAAGTTCCTAGACAGTGAGCTTTGGAGCAGGAAGGGCCCTGACAAATGATCACCCTGCTGCTTCCTTTGGCAATGAGACTCCTTTTCACAAATGGATACATGGAAGCACAGCCCATGAAACAGAAGCCTGTGGCTTCACATTTCTGACATTTGGAAGCAGGAGGCAATGCAATTGCAAACACTTAACATTTTCTGGAAGAAATTACCAGAAACTGTCGACAGTGATTCCCTTTGGGGGTGGAGGAGTGGAGGAGTGAATGGTGTTTGCTTTTTTTTAATACCCTTATATTTACAAGGCAGTAGAGCGTAATGGTTCCACTAGAGATCGGCTTTTAAATCCCAGCACTAACCCTCCTGACCTAGGTGACCTCACATGTTCACGCTCCCTATGCGTCCATTTCCTTATCCACAAAGGAGAGATGACAACTGTCTCTTACACAACTTCTGTATACTTAGAACCAGAATGACTGTTCTGTAAGTATTAGCTACTTCTCTCTTCTACTGGAACTACCCCTTTTTATTTGAAAAAGGTCAATGAGTTATTCTCTGTGCAACAAGGTTTTCATATTTTCTATTTTTTTAGAGATGAGGTCTCACTATGTTACCCAGACTAGCCTCGAGCGAATCTAGTGCCTCGGCCTCCCAGGGCTGGGATTACAGGTGTGTACCACCATACACGGCTTCAAATTTTCTTCTTTATTATGTTCTCTCCTTATAAAATCCTAATAAGCATTTAAAAAGTAAAACATGATGGCCTCAATGTTTGTGCAAGAGATACCCATATGAGTGGTTAGACTGGAGTAGGAGGAAAGGCAGACATCCCTATTATCTGGGATCACATAGACAAAAAACAAATAGGAAATTGATGGGCACCCATGTCTCCTGGGTTGGGAATCTTGCTTCCCCCGTTTGGCTGGGCCTCTGTTAGTCTCATTGGCTGCTCCAGAGCTGGGCTGGCCATATGAAGTATCTCTTTATTAGTCTGGAAGAGATTCATTCTGGAAGAAATCAGGCCCTCTGTTCTCCTGACTGCCGAGACTTTTTTCTTTCTTTAACTTACATTTTAATTAAGAAGTCACCCTTTGGTGAAAATTGCAAAATTCTTGTACTTAAGAATCAATAAAATGTGCACAGTCTAAAATGAGATTAATAATGGCCAACCTGTCTATTTCGGGTGTAATTATTTATTCATCAAAGAAAACCAGCTGCTTAAAACCCGTAGTCCATCATGAACGCCTAAGACACTTCCACTTCAGTTCTGTTGTTAAAATTCCCGTCTATTGCTCCGTCTGGTGTTAAATATAAAAAGCAGGAAGGTTCATTCTCTACCTGCATACATTTTAAATAAGAATTTCAACATTATCTTGTCCATTTAAAATAATTGTATGAAAATGTGAAGAAATATGATCTTGTAAAAGCTGCAGTCTGACGCACCTAGGGAGAGAGAGAGAAAGAGCAAAGCCGCTATTATTTAAAATTCATGGAGACTGTGGCAAGATTGATCGCGAGCAGCTCCTTTCTGGGACTGTCCTGGAGCCTCGAGGTGAGAGACTGAGATGGGACCGGGCGCTCAGCCAGGGCTCAAGACTCGGCACGGCCTGAGGAGAGGCCACCCACTGCCCCAAGCCTGGACAGAGACAGGACAGAGAGTCCTTAGTCTCTCGGGATTTTTGCCCTGCATGGATCTTGCCTGCCTTGGGGGCAGGAGGGAAGGACCAAGTCTCTATTTGAGGTTGGACAAGTCTAAGCCCCTCAAGTCACATCCCCTAGGCAGGGGCATGATGGAGGAGATTTGGTTCGTGGAGCAGAGAGCTCAGGATCGGCTAAGGAGAAGAGGAGAGAGGATGTCATGACTCCCAGCTCGGGACTTTAGCTGAAGTTTGAATAATTTACCATCCCTTTGCTGTGCTCACCAGCTCCCAAAGCTGGGGCCATTACTCTGCTGACACAGTCACCTTGGACAAGTCACTTGGCCTTTCTAGGCCTCACTTTCTCTGTCCTTAAAATGGAACAGTACCACCCGCCTCATAGTGTTTCTATGAAGATCTAAGGAGATAAAGCAGTAGATATGCTTTGTAAGTAACTGGGAATGGCAAAATATTTCCCTACACGTTGGTGCCTCTCAACTGGCCCTTGGAATCAAAGGATCCTGGGCTGAGCTTTAATTTGGATCCAGTTCTGCTGTTTTCTTTCTGTGTGACTGTATCAGTTTCCTGCTGCTGCTATAACAAAACACCACAGATTCAGTGGCTTAAAACAATATAAATGTATTATCTTACAGTTTTGCAGGTCAGTCCAAAGTGGGTCTCGGTGGGATCAAAGCAAGGTGCTGGCGGGGCTGAATTCCTTCCGGGAGCTCTAGGGAAGAATCCGTTTCCTTTCCTCTCCCGGCTACCAGAGGCTGCACGTAATCCTTGCCTCAGAATTTTCATCCTCCGTCTTCAAAGCTAGCAAGAAAGGTCAGGTCCCACTCGCATCCAGTCACTCTGACTCTCCTGCCTTTCTCTTTTTTCTATAAAAACTCTTGTAATGACAAAGATAATCCAGGATAATCTCTCCGTCTCCATACCCCTAATTTAATCACATCTGCAAAATCCCTTTTGCCGTATAAGGCGACATATTCACAAGTTTTGGAGATTAGGAGGTGAATATTTTGGAGAACCATTATTTGATTGGCACAGTTACCTTGGGCAAGTCTCTTGGCCTTTCTGGGCCTCAGTTTCTCTGTCCTTAAAGTGGTACAGTTCCATCTACCTCATGGTGTTTCTATGAGGAACTAGGGAGCTAAAGATATAAATGTGCTTTGTAGTCTGTCTAATTCCTTACCAAGAAAAGAGATTTTTGGTGCATTTGAAGGCACTCAGTTAAAAAGTATTTTCTGGGAGAGGACATGAACAGTGGATCCTGCCAAGGATTTTGCTTCATGAATGTAACATTTTTTCCCTCCCCAAACTAGTTTGTGTTTTCAGGCAGCTCAGTTTCTCAGCTGACAGAAACCTCAGACTGGGGGGAACTGTGAATTCTAGGGAGCCTCACATGGCATCTGCAGCCAGGAGATTTTCACACACCTTTGTCAATCTCCAGACAGCGTGTGGGACAGAGCTGGCCCCCACACATGTGGAAAGAAGGAAAGGGTGAAACCAAGTTTCCACGGCAGGGCTTAATGAAGCAAGCACATGCCCCTGCCGAGGGGTAGAAAGAGCCATGGACTGGGAGTCCAAGCCCTAATGCCACTGTTCTGTATTTGATCTCGGGCAGGTTATTCCTGGGTATCGCCTCCACTTCTCCATTGGTAACATGGCTGGGGGGTCCCCACCTCTGGCTGCTCGTTAGCGCCGTCAAGTCTCTGTTTGGCAGATGAAGTCACCGTGGGGGCTCAGCTTCAACAAGCACCTGGTTGATTTGGGGGCAGTTTGTAGCTCGGTAATCCCCAAAGTCCCTCACTACTGAAGGTCCAGGAATTTGGACCCAGAACTTGACTCGAATGCATTCATCAATTCAGGGTTTCTCCAACTGTGCTCATGGATCACCTGTCACCTTTGGAGCTGGGTGGGAATTTGTTTTTGTTCTGTTTGTTTGTTTGTTTGTTTTGAGTTGGAGTCTCACTCTGTCACCCAGACTGGAGTGCAGTGGCCACTCCCGGCCACTGCAGCCTGGACCTACTGGGCTCCGGCGATCCTTCCGCCTCAGCTTTCCAAGTAGCTGGAACTACAGGCGCATGCTACCATGCCCGGCTAATTTTTTTTGATTTATTGTAGAGATGAGGTCTCGTCAAGTTACCCGGGCGGGTCTCGAACCCGCGGGCTCAGGCAATCCACTCACCTCGGTCTCCCAAAGCGCGGGATTACAGGCTGAGCCACCGAGCCCGGCAGGAATTTGTTAAAATACAGATTCCCGGGCCTTAGCTCATCTCTGGGTTGCAGTCCAGGAATCTGCCTTTGAACAAGATCCCCGGTGATTCTGATGTGCTCCTAGATTTGAGAACCACAGCTCTGACCACAGGGCCAGCTCCATGAAAATGGGGCTCACTGCTATTCCATGGGAACCCTCCTGCCTTCTCCCTAGGTCCCTGGAAGCCTCCGTTTTCCCCCTTTCTGGCCCTCTTTCTAAATAGGACGCTGATTCAAGCATTGTGACTTTTACAATGCTGCCAACCTTGTCTCTCCAAGGTCATGTGTCCTCAGGTCTCGCCAACAAAGAAATCTCTCTATGGGAAAAGAGCTCTGGGGAAAAGGAATTTTCATATGGGAGCAGGAATGAGAAGGGACCGAGAAGGCCCAGTCAGTCCCACCTTCCTATTTCCTCCCTGCAGGTGAGTCGCCACCTGTCTCCAACATGCTCACGGCTGCCCAAGAGTTCCTCCTTCCCTCCCCATCTTTCCCTTTAAACTCTGTCATTTGTACAGCCTATTAACCTTTAACTTTATGACTACCCAAAGATGAAATACTGGCAGCATTTAAGGCTGAGAATACTCCAGACCTACCCTCTTAGTTTGCAACAAGGGTGAAGCACTTTCTCTTAAATCAGTCATTTTTAATATCAGTCAGAGACGCTACCCAAGGAGAGTATTTTTGGCTCCACATAGCGAGCTGATTCATAATAAATGTGGCCGCACCGGTTTCTACCTTCACACCTCCCCTAGGAGCAGGAGTTTTTTCCCCTAGTTCCTGGGATGAAGTACTCTAGGTATTAATAACACCACCACTGACGGAATACGTACCATGGACTATGTCATATGCAAGATTGCAAATCCTCATAAAGATCCTGCTGAAATATGCATACTTACCTTCATCTGCAGATGAGACTCACAGAGGTTAAGTAGCTTGACTAAAGTCACTTAGCTATTGAGTGACGGCTGGGACTGAATCCTATGCCTGTTTAACTCCAAACTCTGTGTACATAAGCCCAAATTATCTAAGTTTGTCTTCAGCCTAGCCACACTTGGACTTCGAGTGGCAGGTGTGGTTTCAAATTTTTATCAGAACGAGCCAGGAGTGCACCCGCCTTAATGAGAAGATAGATGCTCCCTCAAGAGGTGATAGAAAGTCTTAGACCCAAGTGAGTTTGAGATCTAGCTCTGCCACTTGCCTGAGAATGGCCAACCATCCCAGTTTGCCCAGGACTATCCTGGTTTCGGCCCTGAAAGTCCCAGGCAAACAGAGACAGTGGGTCACCCTACTTACCAGTGACATGCTGCCTCTGAGCCTTGGGGTGCCAAGTGTGAAGTGGACAGTGCTGCCTGCCTCACGGGAATGTGGATCTCCTACCACAGAGTAATGGTGTCTAGCAGCCTGGTGCTGACCAGCATAAGGTGTCCCTAGGATGCCATGGGGACTGGCTACCAGGGAAGCTGGGAAACCAAAGGTATGGCGAAGGGTGGATGGGGCGCTCTGAATTAAGGCCTGGATACCCAGGAACCAGCAGAGACTTGATCTGAAGGGTACATACCTTTATTGATTGATTGATTGGTTGATTGATTGTTTAGGGAAAGTGTCTTGCTCTGTTACCCAGGTTGGAAAGTAGTGGTGTGATCATAGCTCACTGCAGCCTTGAACACCTGTGTTTAAACCATCCTCCAGTCTCAACCTCCTAAATAGCTGGGACTACAGGGGAGCACCACCACATCTGGCTAATTTTTATTTTTTATATATATATTTTTAGAGACGGGGGTCTTGCTATGGAGCTGAAGGGCATACACTTGAACTCATTCCCTCGCTTTACCTTAGCACTGATCACTCTCCTGACCTATTATAGCTTTGCAGATCATCTTTGTTGTATTGCCCCAACCAATATTGGGACAAGCTCTGTGAGGGCAACGGAGGAGAAGGATTTTTGTCTGTTTCTCCCCTGTTGCATCCCTGGCACCCAGCACAGTGTCTGGTACCAAGTAGGCTCTCAATAATTTTTTGGTCAATGAATGGATGGACGGATGCATGAATGAATGAATGAATGAACGAGGGCGTTCGCCACTGCTCTAGAAGAGCAGCACCAGATGGCCAGTGGACTCAAGGCTGAGCTGCTGAGGGGCTACTCTGGGTCATGCTCATTGTGATCTGTGGAGCCACTGCATTGCTGCTTCTAGAACCCTCTCTCCATCAATGCCACCTGGTGGCCTGGATGTTTTGTGGCATTTCTCTCCCACAGAACACAAGTCCCTGAAGCCGAATCTGGGCTGTGACACCTTCTTGGGTCTAAGCAAGCCACTTCCCAGACCTGGCACTGGTCAAGTGACCCATCTGTTCGAAGTCATGATCTGGGGTGCCTGGAATGACCCTCAGGATGTCTGCACCTGGATACTATGGCCTGTGACGGAACTCTGTCACATCTGGCCTTTATATACCACACCCATTAGACCCCCCCGCCACCTGGCCTCTGGGTTCATTTTTTTTTTTTTTGAGTTGGAGTCTCACTCTGTCGCCCAGACTGGAGTGAAGTGGCTGCTCCCGGCCACCACAGCCTCGATCTGCTGGGCTCAGGTGATCCTTCCCTCTCAGCCTTCCAAGTAGCTGGAACTACAGGCGTGCGCTACCACGCCCAGCTAATTTTTTTTTATTTATTGTAGAGATGAGGTCTCGCCAAGTTGCCCAGGTGGGTCTTGAACCCGCAGGCTCAGGCAATCCACTCACCTCAGCCTCCCAAAGCATGGGATTACAGGCTGAGCCACCGAGCTTGGCTTGGGTTCTTACTCTAACAGTTCAGGCAGTGGGCGGGAGCAGAGGCTCAGCTCACCAGAATTCAAAGCAAATTAGGGACAGAGACCCTGGCATGGGTCCATAGGTCTCATTCATGCATGAGCTCCAACTGTGATGTTCCTAACTTTTTAACATTTATGTAAAAGTTTCTCTCTCGTTTTGGTCCCATTTTATGGTTAGTATAAGGCCAGTCTGAAAGATAATATATTGTGACTGTTATA
The DNA here is from genome assembly GCA_963574415.1 of Tarsius wallacei. Taxonomy (NCBI): domain Eukaryota; kingdom Metazoa; phylum Chordata; class Mammalia; order Primates; family Tarsiidae; genus Tarsius; species Tarsius wallacei. The sequence goes on from CAUYQG010291956.1 coordinate 38,166, forward strand.
TTATTTATTTTCAAGCCAACTTATTGATTATTGTGTGCTGAAAATGACAAATGGTGTCTGCACAAGGCACGGTCAGCAGGTTCTATTAAAGAAATGATAGTATTGCTCATGGATTGTTAAAAGGTCCAGTTTAGGTTCTTTATAGGTTTATATCCATCACTATTTAATGACCAAATGATGAAAAATATGAGCTGTGGGGACAATTTTTTTCTGCTGGAGTTTTATGTTTAAGCAGTTAGCAAAATAAGATACTCCATTTTGGTGGGGGAGTGAGGCAGTGACAAGGGGAACACAGTAAGATTTTATTTCCCCAGATTGAATAAATTGTAATAATTAATGCTGCAGATGTTTAATCGAGTAGTGGGATGCTGAGAAAGTATCGTGCTGCCAGGATAGGAGATAAAACATGAGAATCCAGCAGCCAGGGTTCTCGCTGGGGAGGGTCTTGCTGGTGTCAACACCGGATTGTAGCCATCTGCTTCTTGTGGCTTTGGGGGTGGAGGTCTGCGGCTTATGCTAGGGAGACAAGGCAAGGGACAGGCATCACTGGGGGCAGTCTTCCTTGTTGGCTAGAAAGGGCCTGGTAACAACTTCCTGGCCTGGTGGGAAGTTGAAACCCCAAGGGTAGAGAAGAGACAGCAGGCACCGCACATATGATTGACCGTCCTGAGTCTGTAAAGTCAGAGGTCCCCCAAAGTAACCCGAGGAAAGAGGGCTGGTCACTGGCATGCTGCAGGGGCTGTCGTAGGTGAGTGGCATCTCAGGGACCCTATGCTCAACCTTGGCATTCCGTGTGTTTCCCCAAGGAAGGCAAGAAAAGTCCCAGACTGTATGCTGATGACTTGGGGACACCCAACAGCCTGCCACTGTTTCAGACCGTCCAGCTGAGCTCCTCCATCAAGGCTCTGCGGTGGGAGAGGGTGGGAGCAGGGTGGGATGGGCTGCACGTGGAGGGCGCCCTTTCTCCCCTGGGAGCCTTTCACAGAATGACTCCCAGAAGCCCTGGAGAACTACTCTCAGAACATGTCTCAGTGGTCAAGTCTCTCCAGAAAGGCATCTGTGTGGTGGGCCCTCCCTCCTGCTGCTGCAGACAGAGCTCCCGAGATGGTGACTTTGCTTGGGACCCCCTCGGAGTGGTCCTTTCTGAGGTATTAAGGGACCCCACCCCAGGGGCCTCTCTCCTCCAGGGTTCCTAAGCCTGGTTCTGAAGGATCCGTACTAATTAGGAGTGGAGTGTTAGGGCAGAGTGTTTCCAAGTCTGGTAGAAGCTGAGGGCTGGTCTCTAAAACCTGCTTCCTCTCTTCCTGGACCCTAGCCAGACTACATTTTCCAGTTCTCCTTGCTGTTATCTGGGCTACATCACCCCGTGATATCTGTGAATCTCGGGCCTAGCCCATAAAGGTCTCTACTTTGTGATCTCTCCCTTTCCACTGGCCGACGTTCATGCCCAGGGTCACCAGAAGCCACACACTGAAGGTGGGAAGGTCTCTGTCCTCTGCCCCCAATGATGGTGGAGAAACAAGACTATGACCTTCTCTCCTTCACCTCTACCCCAACCCCCACTCAAAATGCCTTGAGCTATTTAATAAGTGTGAAATCAACTTGTTTTGTTGGGGCCACGCCTCATTTGGGGGTCTAATTGTCTATCTAAACTAATTCCCAGAAGTATGTGGTCCAACTCTGTGGGGAAGGCCTGTATTCGTTGCCATTCTTTCAGGCACTCGATTCACACCAACTTGAGAAGAAAGGAATTTTCTGCGTTGGTAGGATTCTCATGGGTTGGCCTCAGGCACAGGTGGATCCAGGATGAAGGCCTCCACTACCCATTCTCAATGGAAGGTCTTGCTCTGTAATCTGCTTGCCTGTCTATGTTGGTAAGAGCCAATCCCCACCCACTGCCAGCTCCAGCCAAAAATTAAAGACCTCTGATTGGCCCAGCATGGGTCATGTGGCCACTCCTGACCCAATCATAGTGGCCAAACAGCCAGAGCCTTCTGATTAGCCAACCACTGACCTCTAGCTATGGGGAGAGAGAAAGGTTCTGAGTAGCTAAAAATCAGTGGCCACCACACAGCAGTTTTCTCTTGTTATTTGATTTGCTCCCACCTTTCAGACTTTTGTTGAGGCAGAAAGTGCTTTGCAAATGGAGATCAATCAACTTTTGCTCTGGCAATGGAGTACAGTATCATGTGAGAAGAAGACCTGTACTGAGGTTCTGAGCTGTGCCACCTTGGACAAGACCCTCAGCCTCCCTGGTCTACAACTTCCTCATCTATTTGTTCAGTGGGGCTAATTACATTCTTTGGTGACATTATGAGGTCCAATTAGAAAGCATGTGTAGAAGGGCATGGCATGCTGGAAGGAGATGCAGGAGAGAAAGGGGACCATTTAAATGCATCCCTGCCAAGACCCACCTCCAAGGGCTGCATTGCCAGATAGCCCTCCCTGAGAAAGGCATACATTCCCTCTCCTAGGGCTCCAAGTCATTTGACAGCAGGTCAGATTTCCTTGTTCCTCAGAGTGACAATGCCCTGAGCATCATTCATCCAGGTAGCCCAGGAAATGCCACTCTGAGGACATGAGGGACTTCGGGGTAGAGCTCTCAGTCCTACAGAAAGAGTGACTTCTTCAAGTTCCACACTTGGGACTCCAGTAGTTATGCTGAGTATGCCACTATCCCCTAACTTAAAGTAAACCCTTTTCCTTAAGGACAAAATGACTTGGAAATGGTTTAGCTTTGGGGGAGTCCCAGAATTAGAATCCTAGTTTCTTTTTTTTTTTTGAGTCAGAATCTCCCTCTGTCGCCCAAGGTGGAGGGCAGTGGCATGCTCAAGGCCACCGCAGCCTTGACCTGCTGGGTTCGGGTGATCCTTCCACCCCAGCCTCCCAAGTAGCTGGGACTATAGGCGTGTACCACCCCACCTGGCTAATTTTTTTATTTATTGTAGAGACGAGGTCTCGCCAAGTTGCCCAGGCTGGTCTCGAACTGGGAGGTTCAGGCAATCCTCTTGCCTTCACCTCTGAAAGTGCTGGGATTAAGACATGAGCCACTGCACCTGGCAGAATCCTAGTTTTGCCCCTTGTTAGCTCCGTGTCCTTTAGCCAATGGATCATGCTCTCTGACCCTAGATTTCCTGAACAGCAAAATGGGCATCACAATTCCTACCTCACAGGCCAGGAACTACTGTGAACATTAAGTGAAATGTGAAAGCACCTCTCACACTGCCTGGCACATGGTGGGTGTCAAATAAACATGTTTCCTTTTGTCCAAAGTGTAAATAAGTGTAAACAGAACAGGCAGCTTACTTGTTTGCATTTTGACTACACTTACTCCAAAATAGCTTTCCCAGTGGAGCGTGAAGAGTCAATATTAGTTAATTCATACTTTGGTATGAAACTCTGCTCTCTTTCCTATTGTCACCTTAAAATGCCAACATTCCAGAGAGGTCCTCAGCCCCTTCCCTATTGTGTTGTTTCCTTAGGCTGCCGTGACAAATGATCATGAACTGGGTGGCTTAAAAACAGAAATGTATTCTCTCATAGTTCAGGAGGCCAGAATTCTGAAATCAAGGCGTCGGCAGGGTTGGTTCCTTCTGGAGGCTCCAAGCGGGGGCTCTATTCCAGGCCTCTCTCCTAGTTTCTGGTGGGGTCCAGCAATCCCTATCTTTCTTTGGCTCTTAGCTGTGTCACTTCAATCTGACTCCACTGTCACATGGGCCTTCTCTCCTCTAGGTATCTGCGTATCTTCTCCTCCAATGACATCAGTCACTGGATTTAGGGCCCACTTGAATCCAGCATGACTTTACCTTAGTCAATTACGTCTGCAAAGACGCCGTTTCACAAAAAGACGGAGGTTCTGGTGGACATGAATGTTGGGGGTTGCGGGGACAGCACCTGTCATTGGTAGGAAAGGAAGGGGTCAAAAAGTAGGGCACAAAGACAGAAGTGGAAGCCCTGGGTAGCACAGGCAAGCTCTGCTGACTTCACAATTTTTTCCAGGTACATTTTTTTTTTTTTTTTTTGAGTTGGAGTCTCACTCAGTCGCCCAGGTACATTTTTAAGATGACGACTCCAAAGGACATGCTTGTACTCTGAAAAAGAATGTGTTCTGCCTCAAGAATACACCCTCTTAGGGCCAAAGGAGGAGAATGAACAGGAAAATTTCCCTTCCTTCTCCCTCGTTGCCATGTCCCTTTTCCCCCTCCTCTGCCATTCACCTGATGTGTTAAATCCCACAGGTAGCAAAAAGTAGCCCTCTTAAGGATGCTTTTATTGCTAGAAGCCAAGCCCATGCAGACTAGCTTAAGTCACAGGGGGTTTATCAGACACAGAGAAATCCACAGAACCTGGGAGGTTAAGAATCTGACCATCCTCATGACGGCCAGGAACCGGTAAGCAGCGGCTCTCTGCATTTCTGGGGCCCCATGCCCCTTCATTTCTGTCTCCGTAGGCCCAACTGTGTCATTCTTTGCTCTGTCTACACGCTGGATGCCTCAGAGGCTGGCCTGTGTCCCAATTCCAGACGCTTGGGATAGAGATTCTGATTGGCCTGGCTCAGCCAATAGTGAGATGCCCTCTGGGTCAGGTGTTTATCCCATGTCCAAACAGCAGTGACCACCTGCTAACAGCATAAATATGGTGCAAAGGAGCTGCACGGTGTCCCCCTGTGAGGCATAAGTGGGCAGTTCTCCTGGAGAGAAATGAGGTAGTTAGGCTCCTAGAAAACCTCGAAAAAGACCTTAAAATAGTCCCTTACCTGGCAGAGAGACCTAGGATGGATGCGTTACTCCTGAAATCCCACACACGTTATCCTGTGGCTCCTGTCATTTTCTACCAAAGCTCCATAGGCCTCACCTTTTGCTCAGAACAGGCAGTCCTGGCCGTTGACCTTGTTATTACTTGAAAATGAGTCCAAAATGAGAACACTGACTTTCTGCATATGTTTGCAAGTGTGCATTCCTTTATTTATTCTCAATGATGTATAACTTCATGTGGTAAAAGCAGACCCGTGATAAAACAGTGGATTACCCTGAATGTGATTGTCTGCAAGGCTGAACTAAAAGTCACTGTCATGAGTTCCAAGACACGCTCATATGTAAAGGCAGTCCATCTCGTCCTCGTCTGCACCAGGTTAGAGGAGGCGGAGGACCTCGGCTACATGTCCAAGTGTTATACCTTCAAACAGCCACGATGATGGAGAAGGTGGTATTGCCCCTGAGCCTCCTCACCTCCTGCACAGGCCACGTCTGGGCATGGTGGCTGTGCTCCCAGTGGCTCTGAGCTGCTGAGTCCCTGGAACATGAAGCCAATGGAAACCCAACAGCTATACTCTTCGTGGCATAAATGGTGACAGGACAGCCCTGCAGAGGATTGGCTGGCCTTCATGATCCGCTTGGGTTATCCCTACTGATTCAGTGAACCCACAAATTGAAACATTTCCACTGGAGTATGTGGGTAGCTAGAAACCCCCAAGTGGAACTTTGGGGTCCCCTATGTAGGTGCCATCTGTAATCCTCCTCTTTGGTTAAACCATTAGCAGCCCCTTTCTAATGTCGTTCATGAGAACATTGCTGTGTTTCTAGCATTTCTTTCCTCAGTGTACATCGTCCTTGGTAATAGGCATATTCTTAGCTTCTGCTCGTCTGCTTCCTGTGTGACCCTGGGCAAGTCAACTGACCTTTCTGAGCCTCCATTTTTTTATTTGTAAAGTGGCACTGAGTTGAAGTTAGAGGATGTCTAGCATCTGTTTCAGTTCTAATACTCTAACACTATGGTTGTGCAGATTCTCATACTTGGGTTTTCTTGGAAATATTTTTTTTTCTGTACTTCAATGGATACAAATTTCGTGGAAATGCTGACTAGCCATGGTAATTTTATTTTAGAGAATGTGTTGTTGCTCTGCTGGCAGGGGTGGGTATGGAGACATTGAGGATTGTAATTCTTTGTTGCAATATGGAACAGCAGCAGAGAAACTCTTTGGTAGAAAGAGTTGGATCTGCCCCTTGGTATCGGCCTCAGACATCCCGGCTACAGGGTTAAGATGGGGCCTGTGTTTCTTGGAAAATACTAACTAGAAGTTGGGACCAAGGGCTGAGAGAATGTGTTTTGAACGTTCCAGCCAGCGGGGACTTGGAAGCATGGTGAAAATCCAGATCCCAATGTGAGGCTGTAGCCAGGGGAGTCTCACACTTTTCTCCAGGCCAGCACCGTGGCAGAACTCGGAGCCGCCTCCAACTCCCGCCCCCCATCCCCATGGGCTTGTGAAGCCCCGGACTCAGTCTCTGTGGCCAGTTCTAATGCATCTTAATGACTCTACTCCCAAGCAAACGAGTTAACATGGCAGGACATGGAAATAGGAGAATATTCCTCATTGGTTTCCTCCTGCTGAAAGCTGAAGTCTCTACTCCCCGCTTCTCTCTTTCTTCTGGCAAATGACTGCCATCCCCCAGTACCTAAGCCAAACTTGACTTCCTCTATGGATCCTTTCTCAGCAGCCTCAGCAGAAAGAGTGATGGCCTGGTCCCCACGGCCCTCTGTTGGATGACAGGACTTGGCTTGCTCTGCGATTTTATCTTGTGTCTGTCTGTCTCATTGGTTTGTGAGTGGGTGAGGTCTTCAAGAGCCTCCATTTCATCTTTCTTACCTTTGAAATTCTCTGAGCTGGGGTAGGTGATCAACAAACACAGAAGAGAAGTATGGAGGAAAAGAGGAAGGAGAGAGGGAGAAAGGAAAGAAGGAGGGAGGGGAAAAAGGACTTTAAGTAGATACCGAATAAAAAATTAGTGTAGGGAGGGCAAGAGTGTTGTTGTCAGCAAACCTGAATTTAAGCCCTGGCCGTAGTTGCGTGGCTTAGAGTGAAGTCTGTGTCCGTTCTGAACCTCAGTGATTCATCTTTAACATGAGAGTGACACGCACCATGCAAAGCTGCAGGTGGATAAGCACCCATGGCACAGCAATTGCTCTGATGGCTGCCTGTGAAAGACGTGGGCAGGTTGGAGGGTGCCCAGAGCTGGAATGCTGGGGTGTGAGGGGAGTCAGGCCCGTGTTGGATGAGAGTGTTGAGAGGAACTGAGGGTTTGGCTCAGAGCCCAATACTTGAAGGGCTGGCTCAGGGAAGGAAAAGGAACTTATTCAGTC
>CAUYQG010291958.1:56-12184 GCA_963574415.1 Tarsius wallacei
TGCAAATTAGCGCAACCTCTTTGGAAAACAGTGTGGCAGTTTCTAAAAGAACTTGACATTGACCTTCCATATGACCCAGCAATCCCTCTATTGAAAATATACTAAAAAGATACCTGCACATGCATGTTTATTGCAGCATTATTCACAATAGCAAAAACATGGAACCAACCGTTCTGCCCATCAAAACTGTACTGGGTAAAAAAAAATTGTAGTACATATACACAATGAAATATTATGCAGCCATAAAGAAGGACAAACATATGGACTTTATAGCAACTTGGATGGATTCAGAGTCTATCATATTCAGTGATCTATCCCAGAAGCAAAGAACAGAGTATCACATGTTCTCACTCACAAGCAGACCCTGACCACTTACCATAATACTATATGAAAGGGAATGGCAGCCATGGGATACAGCCAGGGTGTGAGGTGGGCCACAATATCAATAAGTTGTACCCGATCTCAAATCAGGCAAAGTGGGGACCAAAAGGAGTCCCAAATTTTCTCTGTATGAAGACCACTTGTATACTGAATCCTGAATTATACCCCACAACTTTAAAATAAAAAAAGGAAAGACGCACAGCATTATTATTTGTCAGGAAAATGCAAATTGAAACCACAATGAGCTATCCCCTCATACCTATTAGAATGTTTATTACCAAAAAACAAAATATAAATGTTGTTGAGGATGTGGAAAATAAGAAACACCTGTACACTGTTGATGAGAATGTAAATTGAAAACATTATGAAGATTCCTCAGAAAATCACACATAGAACTATCATGTGATCTATAATCCTACTTCTGGGCATATCCCAAAGAAAACATTATTATCTCAAGAGATCTTCATTTCCATGTTTGTGCAGCTTTATTTACAATAGCCACGATAGTGAGTTATTCTTAGTGTCCATTGATCAGTGAATGAATACAGAATATATAGTCTATGTAAAGAATAAATATTATTAAGCTACAAACAAGAAATTTTCATTCATGAAGCTAAAAATCATTATGCTAAATGAAATAAGCCAGGCAGAGGAAGATAAATGTTTCATAATCTCACTGACATGTGGAATTTTTTAAAAGTCAAATTCATAGAAGTAGAAAGTAAGTGATGCTGATCTGAGGAAAATGTTGGTCAAAGTGTCGAAGTCTCAGTTTTGCAGGATTGATAAGTTTTGAACAAATGATGTATGGCATGGTAACTATAGTTATTAATGCTGTATTCTATACTTGAAATCTCCCAATTTTAAATGTTTTTGCCACAAAAATGTAACTATGTGAAGTGATGTATATGTCAATTAACTTGAGATAATCGTTTTGCAGTGTAAACATATATCAACACATCACACTGTACACCTTTAATATTTACAATTTTTATTTGTAAATTACATCTAAATATAGCTCGAAAATAAAGGGCTAACAGAAATATTAGCTTCTTCAAATTATTTCTAAAATAGAAATGGTAGTAGCTTAACACAGGGCTATTGAAAACGTCACGTGCAAAAAGGTTAGATTAATGAGCTTTGAAAATGACAATAAATTTTACTATTTTAAGGTATTCTTATAGAAATCTCACATTGTAGATACATCACCTATGTATTTTTTTCTTCAGCAATTTCATTGTCATAGAAGATCTCACCAAAGTTTTAGTTACCTCATTTTATAACTTATCAATAAGTCTCTGCTTTATTTGTTTCATTCTGTACTATCAAAAAACAAAAACAAAACTACATTTTTCAGTACTAAGCAGAATTAGCTCTATTGGAAGATTAGTGATATTTGGAATGTTATTTTGTATTTTTAGAAGTCATATAATAAGTACATGGCAGGCAATCTATTTTTTTTAAAAACTGAATAGGAAAAATTAAAAATTTTAATCTTGCTTTATTTTTCTAAATCACATCTTTTATAGTGAAGATGATGCAAAAACAAAAATTAGGGATGATAAGATATTGAAAGGCAATGCGGTGCTATGAGATGCTGAGTTCATAATAGGAACAAGAGTGGAAAATGTATAGAATCAAGCTTGATCCTCTTAAAAGAGAAAGATTTAGGGTCAGGTTGTATGAAGGGAAAGTACTTCTTTGAGGGTAGGGGTGTCCAAAATTTGAGAACATGAATAATAAATAAATACAAAAAGGTAGTTGTTTCTCCATGGCAATGTGTTGGAAAGCAAGAAAATATTCTGGATAAGTCTGTTACTTTGCACTATCATTTACTTTCTCCTTTTTTTCTCGGGGCTTATATACAGGAGAGAAGGAGAAATAAGTGCTGAAACAATAAATGATCTCTCTGCCCTGAAAATTTAAAGCTCTGGAGCCGGTTTTCTCCCAAAGAATCATTTGACTTGACTTTTTTTCGGGGAAAATTGTGGTGCAGCTTTCTTAGATTTTTGCTCCTTCCTTTACTCTTCTTGCCAAGTATGTTTTATATTATGTGATTCAGGTCACATAGGAGCAGAAAAAAGATTAGTGCAGCATACTCAGGATGTATTTGGTTTATTTCTAATGGCACCTATTGTGGGAAATAAAGGAGGCACCCAGGCAGACACAAGGTTGACTGAGGAATCTTGATAGAATATCTGCATAAGACAAATGCCTTCTAAAAAAAAAGAGGCCTGTGTTTTAGTCAAATTCTCAAAAACAAAAAAGAAATCCTACCCATAAAGCTGGATCAGTTGGATATATATTTTACTAGTTTCTTCCATCCCACTAAAGTTCTAACTATTATTTCACTCTGTTTAACAATTTCAACAGAATTATTTTATTCATAGAATAACCAAGAAAAGAACATTTTTTTTTAGTTGCTATTTTCCTAAAATTCAGCAGGATACACTTCAAAATGGAAAACTTAGGAGGAAAGTGGGAAGCTTAGATCGAGATTAAAATTGAAAACTGTTTGGACTTCTAAATAAAATGTAAAAATGCATCATCCCCAAAAGTCTTCTCCATTGTGCTGGTTTCTGATATTTGATTGAAAAATCCAGGTGTATTATTTATGGCTCTCAAAGATGATGTGCAGATTCAGTAGTTGTTTAGTTTTAAAACTTATGATCAATGATGATTTTTGCCATTGTCGTAGTCATGTCAATGTTTTGTAATCAAATATCCTAACAAATAAACAATATATATTTGAGGTAGGTGAATTATTAAAACAAAGTACTATTGCTCTCATTGAATTCTGACGGTTATTAATATGACAAGGGGTTTTATTTTGACATCTATGTTACCACTTCAATAGTTTTATGAAAGCTGCAGTAGGGCAAGTCCTGAGACATAAACTAGGCAGACACAGTATCACATACTGCTCTTCAATTGGATCATGATAAGAATTTCAGCTTTTCTAATATGAATTATTAAACTTTATTAAGCAGTCTTCAGGTTTTTAAATTTTTATTGATACATAAATGGATAAACACATTTTGGAGGAATGTGATAATTGTTTGTAATTATAGGATCAAATCAGGGTAGCTGAGATATCTACTACTTTATATATTTATCTTTTCCTTATGCTAGAAACATCTAAATTATTCTCTTTGGGTTATTTTAAGGTGTACAATAGGTTATGTTAATTATAGTCTCCCTACTGCTCTGTCAAACATTAGGTCTCATTTCTTCTAACTGTATCTTTCTAAAGATCAATTGACATTTATCATGTCCTCCACCATACCCAGCTTCTAGTAATGATCAATCTACTATTTATATTCATGGGATCTACTATTGTAGCCCCTACGTATGAGTTAGAGCACATGATATTGGTCTTTCAGTGTATGGCTTATTTCACTTAACATAGTGATATCCAGTTCTGCCCATATTGTTGTAAATGAAAAACATTTTATTTATTTTATTTTTAATGGACATATAAAAATTGCACATATTTATGGGATATATAGAAATGTTTTGACACATAGATATAGAGTAAGCAGATGAGGTTAGTTAGCATGTTCATCATCTTGAATATTTATTCATTTATGTTGGGAACATTCACTATTGTTTTTCTAGCTCTTTGAAACTATACAGTGCTATAGAAATCTAGAATGTATTTCTTTTATCTAATTGTGATTTGTAACATTTAAAAATTCTCTCCCTGCATCCCCATTCCCTTACCCTTTCCAGCATCTAGTATCATCTGTTCCATTTTTACTTTTGCAAAATCAGTATCTTTTAGCTTTCACATATAAGTGAGAATGTGTGGTGTCTAACATTCTGTTTTGGCTTATGTTACTTAATATGAGAAAGGACCCCAAAAAACTGGAATTATTTTTTTCGAGGACAGGCCCCGTAGTACAGGCTTTCCTCACTAGATGAGTGTTCTAGGAACCCATCGACATAATTGTGCCAACTATGATTTTTGTGAGAAGCTGTGTTCAGCTGTAGTTAAGCTTCATCAGTGATAAAAAATTAAAATCCTTCACAGACAGCCAATCCTTAAGAGAATATGTTATCTCTAGACAATCCCTTTAGAATGATTAAGAGGCCCTGAACCCAGAAAAATAAAAAGAAAATTCATGCCAATCATAAAATTACAGGCAACACAGAGCTAACAAAACACATAGAGCATCCACAAAATAAAAACACTTACAAATATAAATTAAAAAGTTAAAGGAAACAAAGAAATCCCCTAAAGAGTTCCATGGCAAGTATAAACTCTCACATTTCAATGATCAACTTGAACATGAATAGACTAAAAGCACCACTGAAAAGACAGAGTGGCAAACTGGGTTTTTGAAACATCCAACAATATGATGCCTCCAGGAAACTCGTCTCAATGCAAAGGACACCCACAGGCTCAAAGTTGGAGGCTAGAAAATGATATTTCAGTCAAACGGAAAGCACAAGAAGACAAGAGTAGCAATTCTGATTTAAAACAAAGTAGTCTTCAAGCCATCAAAAGTTAAAAAGGACACTACATAATAATAAAAGGCTAAATCCACCAGCAAGTAATATCCATCTGATACATATATGCACCCAACACAAAAGAACCAGTTATTTTATAAAATAACTACAAAGTAAACTAAGAGAGGACATTTGACTATCACACAGTTATACCTGGAAACCAAAATCCCCCAATAACAGTTTTAGATAGATCATCAAGGCAAAAAACCAACAAGGAGATTCAGAACATCAACTCGATGATCAACTAAATAGACTTAATAGACACCTACAGAACACTTTACCCAACAACTACAGAGCATGTTTTCTACTCATCGGAACATGAAAAATTTCAAAATCGATCATGCTTTTGGACATAAATCAGGCATAGACATATTCCAAAGGTTAAAAATAATGCCATTCATCTTCTCAGATCACAGCGGAATAAAAATATATACCACCATCAAGAATCCCCCCAAACACACAAAAACATGAACATAAATGCTGCTGAGTGACTTCTGGATCAAAACAGAAATCAAGATAGAAATTATTTTTAAAACTCTGGAAACAAGTGAAAACAAAGGCACTTCATATTAGAATCTCTAGGATACCATGAAAAGAGTGTTGAGAGGAAAATGTATAACATTACACACACATATTAAGAAATCAGAAAGACCACAAGAAAACAGCCTTGTGTCACACCTATCAGGGCTGGAAAGACAAGATTACCAAAATCCTAACTTCAACAGAAGAATCCAGATCACCAAGATAAAATCACAGTAGCAGAACATAGAAGACAAAAATATCATTAAAAATCTCAACAAGACAAAAAGCTGGGTTTCTTTTTTAAGATAAATAAGGCAAACAGTTTCCTGGCTAGACTGACAGAGAGAGAGAGAGAGAGAGAGACAGAGAGACACACAGAACCAGAAAGCCTAAATAAACACAGTTAGAAATGCAAAAGATGAATTCACAACTGTCACTGAAACATTTTTAAAAATTTTCAGAGATTATTATAAAAAATCTGTATGCCAAATCGGGGGCAAAATGGCATCGAATCCAGTCAGAGTGTGAGAGTCTCTGCAAGGATGTGTGAACAAAAAAACTAATCTGCATCCATTTGTGTTTGCAAGTGAGTGAGTGAATGTCCAGCTGAGGGGAGACATGAAATCAAGCACCTGGGCCACCTACAGAAGTGGCTACAATTTGCCACAGCTCTGAATTTGGCATCTGCTGCATGCAGAGTGATCCCTCATTGCTGGAGAATCTCTTGGGAAAAGGCAGAAGAGATTAGCTGGCACGTGGCCCACATCCACCACCTCTGGCACCAGGCCAGGCACAGGCAGCAGGGACCGTGGAGAAAGCATGGGGAGGAAATCTGGAACTGAGCCCTGCTGGAGGATAAAAACATGACTGCTGCCATTTTCTCTGCCCCAGGACTGTGCAGAGACCTGCTTTATCTCACCCACTTCTGAGGTGCCTTCATCCTGAGCAACCTGCATCCTGAGACTGAGTGATCTCTGCAACCTTCTGAAATTGACCATCACTTGCCCAGAGAGGATACTTCAAGTGCACGATATCTGAGAGACAGATGTCCCAACTCAACTCTGAACCAAAAACAGACACATGCAATCAGAGTGGGAGACATTGCTGCAGACAATTGTGGAGGTTTTCCCTGGAAGATCTGCTGGAGTGAGCTGAACACTGGCAGTGAGGGCTGCAGAAAGAATGCAGGGAGGGAGCCTGAGACAGGTCCCCAAGGAAGCAGCAGGGAGAGCCCACCCTGAGCCTTGATGGGACACCAGAATCTTGCCACCAGGTCCCAAGATCTGGTAACTGCTGGGAAGGGAGCAATAGCTCCTGTCAGAGAATCTGACCAGACTCTCTAACATCTGTGCAAAGAAGTGCTACTAGGCAGCCTCTGTGGAAGAGCAACTGCATCTTGAGACCAGGAACTGATCTCTGTGTTGTGTCAGGGCTACTATGTGCAACTTCAGAGAACATTGCTCCCAGTTTACAAGCCCTAGCTAGTAACAGCAGATGTGAAACCCTGCAAAATCCATCCTCCACACTGAGTCAACTTCTGGTTGATAGATGCAGATGGCAGAACTGACTGAGACAGAGACTGGAGGTGGTTTTGGTTGTTTGTTTGATTATCTCATTTGGTTGCTTTGTTTTTTGGTTGGTTTTCTCTTTTCTTTCTTCTTTCTATTTCTCTTTCGTTAATCTTTCTCTGTTTTTTTGTTTTTTCTTTCTTTTTTCTATTTTTCTTTCTTTGTTTCCTTTCTCCTTCTTTCCCTTTTTCCCTCCTTCTCACATCTCTTTTCCCTCTTATACACTGTCTTGGACTCAGGGACTATGCAAACATACCCATTGCAAGTTCATATTGTGCAGAGATGGAGAACAAGGTCCAACTGGCCCATTCAACAGATAGCAAGCAACCTCCCATCTCCTAGTAAGTGCTCAAAATTGTAAAGAGACAGCACAGCACCCAACCCCAGCCCTACATCATAATTGAACAAACCCAGAGCCCTGGTTCAAAGAAGGACAAAAGGTGGAGCAAATATCAGAAGTGACTGCTTCTCCATTTTCCAATGGTCAACAGAATTAAAGATAGGAGAACTGCCACAAATGAAGAGAAAACAATGAAGAACTGCTGGTTACCACCAGAGCCACAGCAAAAAGTCAGTACTAGAAAGAACAACTACTGGGACACAAAAGTGGCTATCTCCAAGAATGACAGTACCAAGAAGTTACTAATGGAGATCAGACAATCATTGGATATAATGAATAAAAATCAAGAAGTGCAAGAGCTAAAACGAAATGAATTTGCAACAGAGCTAGAAAAACTCAATAAAGTGTACCCAGAAATAAAGAACTCCATCCAAGAAATAAATAGCAAAGTGACAAGCATGGGAAGTAGAATTGACAAAGCAGAAAAAAGAATCTCAGAGCTGGAAGACCAACATATGGAAAAAAATCTAATCTGTTAAAAACATATTAAACCCTTAAGAATAAAGAAGAAAGAAAAAACTCTCTAAGACATGTGTGATTTTATCAGGAAACCCAGCATATATCTAATCGGAATACCTGAAACAGAAAAAAAAAAAAAAAAACATAAAATACCCTGGAACAAATATTCCATGAGACCATTCCATAAAACTTCCCTCATCTGGCCAGAGAGATGACTATACAAACACAAGAGATTCAGAGAACTCCCAGAAGACATCTTATGAGAAGACCAACCCTTAGACACATAGTAATTCACCTACACAAAGTAGGTACAAACTAAGAAATACTAAAGGAAGCAAGATAAAATTGCTGCAGACATATCTGCAGAAACATACCAGCCAGAAATAATTGGACCCCAGTCTTTACTGTTCTCAGAGATAAACACTCTCAACCAATAATTTCATAACCTGTCAGGCTAAGCTTCATCAATGAGGAAGAATTAAATTTCTTCCCAGACTTCCAATCAATCACTAAGAGAATATGCTGCTTCAAGACCAGCTGTACAAGAGATGCTTTAAAAGGTGCTGTGCACAGAAGAAAAAAAATTAAAAAAGAAGTTACCATATACTTCACAAGATCACAAACACAGAAGCAATAGAACATACAACATACCTGCAAAAATGAAAACACACACATGTATGAACACAGAAGCCAAATGAATACAAAACAGCCTTATAAGAGCATTATGACAGGAACAAATTCTTACATTTCAATAAGCCTGAATGTGAATGGAATAAATGCACCACTGAAAATACTTAGAATGGAAAATTGGGTTAAAAAAAATGACCAGAAATTTGCTATCTCTAGGAAACCCATCTCACCACAAATGACGCCCACAATCTCAAAGTTACAGGATATAAAACGAACTTCAGGTAATAGATCACAAAAGAAGGTAGGAGTAGCAATCTTAATATCAGACAAAGAAGTCTTAAAACTATTAAACATTTTAAATGATAAGGAAAGGCACTACATAATGATAAAATGTTTGATCCATCAACAAGAAGTATCTATCTTAAATGTAAATGCACCCAACACAGGAGCATTTTATAAAGCAGCTACTAAGTAAAAAAAAAAGATACTGCATCTAACATTATCATAACTGGGACATAAATACCCCTCTAACAACCCTAGATAGATCATTGAGACAGCAAATCATCAAAGAGATCTGGAATCTTATTTGACACTTGACCAAATGGACTTAAAAGATACCTATAGAATACTCCACCCAACACCTACAAAATATACATTCTACTCATCATCATATGGAATGTACTCCAAGATTGTCCACATTCTTGGCCATAAATCAAGCATAAACAAATTTCACAATATTGAAATATTGCCATGCACCTTCTCAGACTATCACCACCAACAAAATTCCCCCAAAACCCACAAAGATATGGACACAATAGCATAATGCTGAACAACTCCTGGGTCAACACATAAATCAAAACAGAAAGTAAAATTTTCCTGGAAACAAGTGAAATTGAAGAAACATCTTACCAAATCCTCTGGAATGTCATGAAAGCAGTACTGAGAGAAGAATTTATATCTCTACTAACACACATCAAGACAATAGAAAGAGGATATGTTAACAGCCTAGCAATTTGCCTAAGAGAACTGGAAAGGCAAGACCATCAAAACCTTAACTTCAGCAGATGAATCCAGATCACCAAAGTAAAAGCCCAAAAATGGAACATAGGAGACAAAAATACCAGAAAAAACCAATGAAACAAAAAGCTGATTATTTGAAAGGATAAACAAGATTGAGGGTCTCCTAGCCAGAATGACCAAGAAAAACAGAAAAAAAGCCCAAAGAAACACAGTAAGAAACACAAAAGATCAAGTCACAACAGACCCTGAAGAAATAAAAATCACACCTGTATGGAAGCAAACTTGATAGTTTAAATGAAATGGAGGACTTTCTGACATCACACACCCTCCCAAGGTTGAAAGAAGAAGAAATTGATATCCAAAGTAGACCAATAACAGCCCAAGAAATTAATTCTGTCATGAGAAAATTACCTACAAATAAAAGTCCTGGTCCAGATGGATTTCCAGTGGATTTCTACAAATCACACAAATAGGAGCTAATTTTAATCCTATTGAAAGTACTCCAGGCAATTGAGAAAGAAAGAATGCTGTCCAATCATTTAATGAAGGTAATATCACACTGATAACCAAACTGGGTAAATGGCCAACTAAGAAAGAGAATTACAGGCCAATATCCCTGATGATCATAGATGCAAAAATACTCAACAATATTCTAGTAAATTGGATCCAACAACACATCTCAAAAATGATCCACCATGGCCAAGTAGGCTTCATCCATGGAATTCAGGGCCGTTTCAACATCTGCAAGATCATACATGTATTTAAATAGATCAACAGATTTAAAAACAAAGAACCTCATTATTATATCATTAGATGCAGAAAAAGCTTCCAATAAAATCCAGCATCCTTCTTGTGAAAAACCTAGGCATATAGGGAACATACCTCAAAATAGTAAGAGCCATCTATGATAAACCCACAGTCAACATATTGTTAAATGGACAGAAATTGGAAGCATTTCCCCTAAAAGCAGAACAAGACAACCTTCCTCTCTCACCCCTCTTGTTGAATATAGTGTTGGAAATCCTAGGTAGAGGCATCAGACAAGAGAAGAAAATCAGGGGAATCTAAATAGGAAACAAAGAAGTCAAGTTATTCCCGATTGCTGACAATATGATCCTATACCTTGAAAATCCAAGAGAATATATCAAAAACTTCCTTGCACTGATAAAGGACTTTGGTAAAGTCTCATGGTGCAAAAGATAGTCACATTCTTATACATCAAAAACAAATAAGCAGAGAACCAAATAAAAAGTTCAATCCCATTCACAATAGCCACACACACAAAAAAAGAAATACCTCGGCATCTTCCTAGTCAGAGAAGTGAAAAAACTTTGCAATGAAAACTACAAAACACTGCTCAAAGAAATCAAAGTTTACACAAACAAATGAGAAAATATTCCATGCTCATGGATAGGAAGAATCAACATTGTTAAGATGTCCATCTTACCCAACAGATTCAACACAATACCATTAAATTATCAACATCATCCTTCTTACACATGGAAACAGCACAGAAATTCATGTGGAAACATAAAAGACTATGAATAGCCAAAACAATCCCCAGCAAAAGAAACAAAGCAGAAGGTATTACACTTCCAGGCTAAACGTTATTGTAAGGCTACAATAATCAAAACAACCTGGTATTGTTCAAGAACAGTCATATAGAACAACAGAATATGATAGAGAATCTGGGAGCAAAACCTCAATCTCTCAAACAACTCGTCTTCGACAAAGCCTTCACCAACAATCACTGGGCAGAGGAGAACCTACTTATTAAATGTTGCTGGGAAAATGACTGATCCCATGCAGAAGATTGAAACAGGACCCCTACTTATCATCAAAGACAAAATTCAACTCCAAATGAATTAAAGACCTAATTGTAAAACCTCAAACATTAAGAATCTTAGAAAATGCAGGAGACACCCTTTTGGAAATCAGAATAGGCAACCAATTCCTGATCCAAACTCCAAAAGTTCATGTCATAAGAGGTAAGATAGACAAATGAAGAGCTCATATCAAACTGAATTCCTTCTGCAAAACAAAAGAAACCATCAAGAGAGTGGTGAGACAGTCCACAAAATGGGCAAAAAAAAAAAAATATTTGCCAACTGCATATCTTACAAAGGCCTAATGTCCAGGATATACAAGGAACTCAAATGTGCTGAAAGGAAACAAAAACAAAAACAAAAACAAAAAATAGCCCCATTAAAAAGTAGGGAAAATGCATGAATAGACATTACTCAAAAGAAGACATACGAGCAGTCAATAGACACATGAAAAAATGCTCAGCCTCGCTAGTCATCCAAGAAATGCAGATCAAAACCACACTGAGATACCACATAACGCCTGAAAGAATGGCCATCATTAATAAAACAAAAAACAACAGATTCTGGTGAGAATGTGGAGAAAAGGGAACTCTTCTACACTCTTGGTGGGAATGTAAAACATTTGGCAATTCCTAAAAGAAGTAGAAACTGACTTTCCATATGACTCAACAGTCCCACTTCTGGGAATATATCCAGAGTAACTTAAATCACTCTACAAAAAAACCTGCACACACATGTTTATTGCAACTCTCTTTATGGTAGCAAAAACATGGAAACAAACATGTTGCCCATAAAAACTGAACTGCATTC
>CAUYQG010291961.1:0-10528 GCA_963574415.1 Tarsius wallacei
CGAGACCCGCCTGGGCAAGCGAGACCTCATCTCTACAATAAATCAAAAAAATTAGCCGGGCGAGGTAGCGCGCACCTGTAGTTCCGGCTACTCGGAAGGCTGAGGCGGAAGGATCGCCGGAGCCCAGCAGGTCGAGGCTGCGGTGGCCGGGAGCGGCCACTGCACTCCAGTCTGGGCGACTGAGTGAGACTCCAACTCAAAAAAAAAAAAAAAGAAAGAAATGAAGGCCCAGAGGAGATGGTGGAAACATAAGAGCGGGAGTGTTGATGACCCGCAGGTCTTGCGACCAAAGGATTACTGTATTGAGTTGAGATCAGAGGACGAGAGCTGGAAGCATGGGAGGTGGTGGTCAGAGGTGAGATGTTTGGAGTCAAAAACTTTGAAGACAGTGTAGTTACTGGTAATAGCAAGGACATAAATAGAACCCAATGACCTGCTGGAAAGCTATAGATGAGATGGTCAAGGAGCCCAGTCTTAGATGGGTCATCCGTGGGAGACTGGAGAGGGGTAGAGAGGACCTCAGTGAGGTGGACTTCAGTAAAGGGGCAGGATGTACATGCTGGCAACCCCAGTGACAGAGCATACTATGGTTTGAATGTCCCCTCCAAAATTCATGTTGAAATTTAGTGATTGTCACCCTATCAAGAGGCAAGACCCTTAAGAGGCGATTCGGTCATGTGAACTCTGTAGTCATGAGTGGATTCATGTCATTACAGGAGTGGGTTGGATACCAAGGGAGTGGGCTTCTGATAAAAGGGTGAGTTTGGGCTAATTTTCTCTCTGTCATGCTAGCTCACCAGATGATGCTTTCTGCCAAAGGATGACCCTTGCCAGATGCCAGCACCCTAGATGTCATAGACTTCCCAGCCTCCAGAACTGTGAGCTAAAAAAACTTTAAAAAATAAATTACCCAATTACCCAAACAGAACATTGGTGTTCTGTTATAGCAGCAGCAAACAGACTAAGACAGAGCTAAAATTCAAATCCAGGACCAAGGCCCTTAGCACTCTCTCTCTAACCAGTCTATTGTACTATAGATTGCCTCTTGGCAATGAAGATTTCTTCATTCTCAAATGGAGACATGAATAATGCATACCTGCCCAGCTGAATAATGCACATCAAGGAGCTTTGTAAGGCAACTTCCATCTGTTAGACACACGACCCAGTTTCTCTGCTCTGGAAGGCCTGGACAACTCCGATCAGTACAGGTGTCTGACCCACTGTACACAAATCACCCCTAGGTCACAGGTATTGCTTGCTAATTTGCTGTTAGGGACTGAACTGTCTTAGGGACCTGGGGCTTGAGTGAGGGTGGAAACAACATTAAGGTGGACACTATGCAGCTGCAGAATTCCTGAAAGTTGCATCTCTCTTGAAATATACCTGGGTACTTGGCTACTTACAGAAGTCTTGGAATGAATCTCTTTGAAAACTGGAAGCTTTCTTTTACAAAGCAGATCACCATCTGATTTGAAAGTGGGGGTTTTCATATTTTACATTTTCTTTCTAAACTGGTGCCTAGGTAGAGTTGAGAATCTTGGAAACAGCCGTTTATTCAAATTTACATTTATTTTTCAAAAATATTTCTGGAGTCCCTCCCATGCCACGCCCTGCTTCAGGCACTGGGAGACACAGCAAGGAAGAGAGGAGTCAGGGTGCTCATCTTCCAGGAACCCAGATTCTGGCAAGGGAGGCAGATGCTAAGCACACAGTCACATCAATGATTCCATGCCACACCAGCAGGAAGTGTGGGGGGGTGATGAAGAGAGGGTGCTGGCAGGAGCAAGTCCTGCAGTCCCACTTCTGCACTGACACAGGCAGAGACCTCTTCCCTGCCTGCCACCTGGGCTGCCAGACCTCCTTCAGAGTTGGCTCACACACGATCTCAGCTTTCTTCCCTGGCCTTCCATTTCAGAAGAGAAACCCACAATCAAAAACTGCATGGCCTCCAAAAAGCACCCTGCCCCTATAGGAAACGCCAACAAACTCAGCATGGGTAGAGGTTTGTGTCTCTCTTTCCTACCCGGGCCTGGGCCGGCCCTGCAGCATTTCTGGCAGGTCCCGTCGTTAGCAGCTAAACAAGCTCACACGAAGCGCTCAGAATTCAGAGCGCTTGGCAGCAGGGAAGGAGATCACGGCCATTTGGAAAGGATTAGGGAGGAGTCACGCGGAGTGCGATTCAGGGTTTGGGTTTATCTCAACTGAAACTTTCCAGAAAGCTGGGACAACTGATTCCAATAAAAGCTTCTCCAAGTATTTTTGGAGGCATTGTGATGGTGCTGGGCTGTGTGGGTGGGTGGCTCTTCCTGGTTTGTGGAATTGCATTTCATTACTAATAAAACTTCCGGCCAATTTGTGAACCAACATCCAGTTTCCATGGTGTGCGTCCTGGGCAGGTGAAGGGGGAAGGCAGAACTACTGGGCCAAGAGGTAGAATTTGGGGAGAGTTGGGCGGGGGGACTTCTTATGACTGAGAGATGCAGCCAAGGCCAAGGCCAGATGGGGAATCTGAGTCATTAGGAGAACTGGGACCAGAAGCCGCGCCTCCTAGTTCAGGCCTGAACTTTTCCAATCACCCCCTGTGGGGTGACAAGGGCTGAGGTATGGAATCTTCTAGTTTGGTTTCACTCCAGGGATTCTGGCTTAGCCAGGTGTCCTACTGGGCCCCAGGCAGACAAGGACCCAGCTGACTCAGAAAACCATAGAGGCAGCATTGCCAGGCAGGGGAGCCCCAGATAGAAGGAGCTGGCTGCCCCACTGCATACCTGCCAGTTGCTGAGAGATCGCTAAAGCAATGACCCAACAGAGGGGTCAGTGCACAGTCAGCCCCTCTGGCTGCAGGGGCAAGGAGGGAGGGTCAAGTGGTGGTGGGGGAGGGGTACGGGAAAGTTCCTGGAGCCTGGCCTGGGTCCAGCTTGCTCAGTTTTTGTGGTGGTTGTTAATTTCCAGTAGTCCAAGGTTTTCAATTACTTATTCATTCCCTTCATACACTCAACATATGCTGATTAATCACCTAGTTTGTGTCAAGCTTTATGCTCTATGTTTGACAGAAGCTACCTCAGTGCTCCACTTCAAAGTTATCTATTCAAGGCCGGGCGCAGTGGTCCACTCCTATAATCCCAGCACTCTGGGAGGCCGAGGCAGGAGGACTGCTTGATCCCAGGAGTTCGAGACCAGCCTAGGCAACATAGTGAGACTGCCTCTACACAAAATCAAAAAATTAGTTGAGTGCGGTGGCTCATGCCTGTAGTCTCAGCTTCTTGGGAGACTGAGGTGGAAGGATCACCTGCATCTGGGAGGTTGAGACTGTGGTGAGATGTGATCATGCCACTGCACTCCAGCCTGAGTGACAGAGTGAGACCCCATCTCAGAAAAAAAAAAAGTTATTCAAGGCATGGCTGCTGCCATTATGGTTATTATTTTTTATTAATTGTAGTAGCGACAAGAGCTACTGAGACATAGCTTTTGGCCTGGAGGAAGAAGAAAAGAAACTAATTTTTCTGCACACCTACTATGTGCCAGCTATGGACACACTTTGCCCCACTGAACAGAGGCTTACACAACAGATGAGGAAGCTTGCATAGAAACAAGTAATTACCACATGTCTGGGCGCAGTAGGAGGGACTTCATAGAAGGTTCCTCTCTAGCGCCATCATGAGCTGGGCCTTATGAAGATCAAGTTCACCCAGTAGAAAATGGAGAGAGCCGGGCTCGGTGGCTAGGCCTGTAATCCAGTGCTTTGGGAGGCTGAGGTGAGTGGATTGCCTGAGCCGTGGGTTCAAGACCCACCTGGGCAACTTGGTGAGACTTCATCTCTACAATAAATCAAAAAAATTAGCCGGGTGTGGTAGCACACGCCTGTAGTTCCAGCTACTTGGAATGCTGAGGCAGAAGGATCGCCGGAGCCCAAGCAGGTCAAGGCTGCGATGGCCGGGAGCAGCCACTGCACTCCAGTCTGGGCGACAGAGTGAGACTCCAACTCAAAAAAAAAAGAAAATGGAGAGAAAGGGAAGGGCATGCTGGGTAAAGACAACAGCATGAGCTAGGGCCTAGAGGCTTACAGTGCCTGGAGTGCTGGCCTGGAGACTGTGGGGTATGGTGGGAGGGGCGAGGGGCAGCCAGAAGTTAAAAATGGCTAGAGAAGGGGGTGCTTGGTGCAAGCTCCGGGCAGGGTCTGTCTCCAGGACGTGACCTCAGGCATCGTCTCCCTCAAACCAAGCAGCCCTCGGGAGGCGAGTGTCCCCAGGCTTCCCCTGCTGGTGTGATCAAGTGAGGACATTCTGGTTTGGTTTTCTGTCCCGCCTGTTGGTGCCCGCGACTGCTGTTCCAAGTGCAAGGCCTCATATCCCTGCAGGAGTTCGGTGCAACGGGCCTCCTAAGTCCCCAGCACAAGCTGTTGAAGTGAGCCCTGCGGGAAGCACATGCTGTCCCCTCCTCCGGCTGCTTGGCAAAGCAGGCTCTGGGTGTCGAGGATGCAAAGCAGACAGCCCTGGTTTCAGTGCAGCCACCAAGATAGCAAGGAGCACAGCACAGCCAAATCCCAGAGGCCCTCCTCTGTGCACTAGCCCTGGTTGACACCTCCTCATCCTTTTCCTCCACCCCCACAACCCAACAGACCCCAGATGGGACCAGGAATTTTGCCCCTCTGTGGGACTGAACATTCAGGGACAGGAGAGAAGATTCTGGGCAGTCAGGAGCCTTGGACCCTCTCTTCTGCCACTGGTTGAGCTGCTGGGTGATGCCAAGAAAGCCACTCAACCTCTCTGAAACTGTGTCTTCATCTGCGGAATGGGACATCTTCTTCTTTGCTGTCTTAGGGTTTTGGGGAGCTCACTGAGTAAATATAGATAAAACACAGTAACTGGCAAACATGACTCATGGCAGGAGGGAAGTCAGTTGTAAGACTAACAATGCCTTCCGTATTCCCCTCTCTCTCTGGCATAAAGGCCTTGGCTGCTGGCATGGCGCAGAGATTGGAGAGGAGCCTCCCCCTGCCCCAGATCCCATCCAATCCTAGGAGGCCCCTGCCTGGGAATGGGGTCCTGGTGCTTTGGCAGCCCTAGGGGGCAGCAGCCTGGTGCCCACCCACACGGGGCTGTCTGCTGCAGTGATGTCGTCCAGTGGCCTTCACTCAGTGGCCCTGACCCAGGATCCACCAGGAGAAGTGTGACAGGGCTTGGTCAGGGCCACATCCGGCTCCTCTGTTCCTCTCAGCTCCATGACCCTAAGCCTGAGCACCACCAAGAGGCCCCAGGGCACCTGGGACACAAGGGGCGTGGGCAGGAGTGTGGCTGTCTAGGACTCTGCTCTGGGGTGGGGGGCAGAGAAACACTGGATGACACTGATCTGACCCATCACTCAATCATTCGTTTGCTAATCTGAATATGTTCTTCACAATGACTGAAAAACACCACACGTGAGGAATGATTAAGTCGTTCTAGTTGAGGACCCAAAGAAAATGCATTTCCAAAAGCACCCTTCCAGGCCAGTTATGCAACAGTGCAAGACAGCAGCACGCCGGAGAGGCAGTGGCCAAGCAGAGGGCAGCAGATGCCATACTGCAGGCCTGGCTGAGGCCCAGAAGACCACACACAGGGTGGCGTGGCTGAGTGGGTTACAGGGGAGAAAAAGTGCCAGTTTCCCTCCTGTAGGGGCAGCAGGGCAGGGCTTGCCAAGCGGTTGCCCAGTTAAGGGAAGCTGATGCTACTTAAGGTTACCAGGAACTGCATACATGGATCAGCACCTTCAACGTGTAAAGAAACTCCACGGGGCGAGAACCGTTGCGATCGTCACTTTACAGAGAAGGAGACTGAGGCACAGAGAAGCATAGCCACTCACCAGGAACACACAGCTTGAAAGTGGCAGAACTAGGCCTGGAAGCCAAGCAGGCTGCAGAGCTGGCGTGCTGAGTCTACACCACACTGTACCAGGAGGATATAAGCAAATCGTCCTCCCAGATTTAAGTACATCAGGGCTAGAAGGGACTCAAGTATCCTCAGGCATGCCCTTCTTTTAGGAATGGAGAAATGGAGGAAAAGGTGGTGACAAGTCCTGTCCAAGGCCACGCAGCCAGTGAATGGCAGAGCCAGGTCTAGGCTCCGAGTGCCTGACTTGCAGCTGCTTCTCCACACCCTGGCTACTCCAGGTGTGGTCTGGGGTCCAGCAGCATGCGCATTGCTGGGAGCTCGTGAGAAATGCAGAATCCCAGGTCCTGCCCCAGACCTACTGAACAGAAGCCTGTATGGTGACCAGATTCCCCAGGTGACTCACAGGCATCATCGTTTAAGAGGCACTGCTCCGGCCGGGCTCGGTGGCTCAGTCTGTAATCCCAGCACTTTGGGAGGCCGAGGAGAGAGGATTGCCTGAGCCCACGGGTTCAAGACCCACCCGGGCAACTTGGTGAGACCTCGTCTTTATAATAAATCAAAAATTAGCCAGGCGTGGTAGTGCACGCCTGTAGTTCCGGCTGGAAGGCTGAGGTGGAAGGATCGCAGGAGCCCAGCAGATCGAGGCTGCAGTGGCCTGGAGTGTGCCACTGCTCTCCAACCTGGGTGACAGAGACTCCAACTCAAAAAAAAAAATAAAAAGAAGCACTGCTCCATGCGACCCTCCCTTCCTGGTCTGCAACACCTGTTACTGTGAGTCTAAAGATGCTGTGTTTGTACATTGTAAAATTTGAAATTACAAGATTCTGGATGTTCCATCCTGGGGTCACCTTGGGAAGATCCTCTGGGATCTGGAAGAAGCAGAGGGAGCAGACCCCCTCCCCCAGAGCTCCATCCTTCAAAGGGCCCAGGCACGCCAGTTACCCTTGACCTGCTAACCAGCTGAGAGCTTAGGCCTAAGCTGGGGGTTGGCCAAGTCCAGGGAGGTAGTGACACTCACAGACAGGGTCCAGAACAACTTCTACCACAGCATCCTCCACAGAGCATCTTCCCCTTGGAGGGGATGCCTAGATTGCCTTGAGGAAGAACTGGACCTGGCTGTTGGCTAGGGAGTGGCAGGGTCGAGGTCAGAACTTCCTGGCCAGAGCCTCACAGCCTTCCTGGGGTAACCAAGAGCTGGCTTGGGGTGAGGGTCAAGGGGCTTCAATACCCCTCTTCACTCTCTAGCATCCCCTCCCAATCCCATGGAAAGGCTCTGCTCTTGCAGTTTCAAGCCCTCCCTACATAAGCATTCTGCTACTGCCAGGGTTAGGATCCTTCTTGGACTCCACACACATTCCAGTTTTGCTGGCTGGCAGCCCCTGCCCCAGCCTCAGGCCCTGGGAAAGTCAGTGGGGCCGGACAGGGAAAAGGGAAAGGCCAGAAAGCTTGGGGAAGACCCTTGGGACAGGGTGACCACAGGAACAGACTGATGGCTTTCTGCTGAATCCAGGGCAGCCAAGCAGGTGAGGGAGCTCTGCCTTCCAACACCCACCCGCGGCTACTGCCACCATCTCCAGGCCAAGCAGGAGTCTTTGGCTGCAGGCCACTGCCAAGTCACTCTGCTTCCCTGGGGCTCCTCAAATGCCCACTTCCCCTCTCCACAGGTCTCCCCCTTTCTCCCTGGTGTGTGGCTTAACGCTTCCTTCTCCTGGGAAGCCTAGGTGCCCTCTCAGGAGAACCATGCTAGACCCTGCACTTGGCCTGCCCATGTGAGATGTGCGTGTAATGTGAGCACACACGTGTGTATGCTGTTTGTGAGTGAGTATGCCAGAAAGTGATGTGAGAGAGGGAGTACAAGAGATACATCTATCTGTGGCAATACTGACCACACTCTTCCAGGGCAGGGTGAGAGCTCAAGCTCTCAGCGAATGCCTGCTCACCTGCTGTGTAACTTGGGCAGCCTCTCTGACCTTGTATAAAGTGAGGAACAAGGCTAATTGGACCCTCTTCAGGCTGGTCTTGAAGGAGCTCCAGGGCTCCTCAGAGATGACTTCGGGGGTGGGTGGCATCCAAGTAGGCCCACTGGTCAGGGCTCCAGTTCTCACCCCCAATTAGAGCCACTCTGTTACTGTTTTCTGTTGTGAGGAACTGCCTGTTGGCCTTTGTTGACAAAATAGTCTAAATGCTTGGGGGAACCTGTGAGGGAGTTTTATGGTGCTTCCAGCTGGACTAATCTAAGGGTGTGTCTTTGCTCCATTTGGCACAATTCTGGTCTGTTCGAGGCTGGAGTCCTTGGGCATAGTCAGGGCTGAGTGGAAGAATGCTCCCTCTCAGCTGCCTTGGCCCAGGAACAAGGCCAGAGCATTTCTAGGGGAGGGGAGGGCTGCAGGAAGGAAGAGATTCAGGTACCCTTCTTGTCTTAGTCTTTCAGGGCCTGGCAGTGCCCCCACCTGTCTCTTCTTCTTGCCCTTCTCCACTCACCCAAAACTTCCCGAAGAAAGCAGCTCTCATCAATGCAAGGGAGGCTGAAGACGCTAATGCCACAGCCTCGCCCAGGAGGCAGCTGAGCTCCTGAAACTTGAGTGTGATCCTGGAGAAAACCATGTGGATATGTGGCCCGTTTCCATGGAGCAATGAGCTGGATGGCTGTCCAATCTCCGCTAGGCTCTGGAGAGGCGTAGGCTCAGCTAGGGCGAGACCAGACAGTCTCTCACTCCAAAGGGACGGGCTACATGCGCCATGAAAACAGCAGTACCCACTGACTCAGCAATTTCAGCACTGGGAAGTCATCCCAAGGAGATATGGCAGAAAGAAAAGGCCACGTTGCATAAAGATGATCACTGTAGCATTACTCAAAATAACCCCAAACTGGGAAACGCCCAGCTACCCAGCAATTGGGGTAGTGAATTCTAGAACATCAACTCGATGGAATATTATGCACCCACTAAAGTCAGTATGTGAAGGCCATGTGAGAACACGGAAACGACACTGATGAGCCAATGTTGACAAGAGGGAAGTGGCTCAGCACATACCAGCGAGCTCCTTTTCTTTTTCTTACAGAAGGTACGACCAGGAACTGCAGGGGACCCTGCAACAATAATACATCATGATCGAGCTTTTACTATGGGCTGGGTCCGAGGTTGGGAGCTGAGGATGGAGCAGGGAAGGACATGCATTTCTCACTCTCCACCCAGAGCTTCAAATATGAGATTTTTTTCCCCCTAAATGTCCTTCAAAGTTGTCATGGCATTATCTTTCAGTAAAAAATAATTGATGAGAACATAAAGCAAGAAAGATGCTCCTCTCCTTCTGGATAGTGTAATTAATTCCAGGTATCAAAATCACCCCCAGCTGGATTACATACATGTTAGATGAAAGTCGAATGTAAATGTGGTAGTGACGGTTCAGGCTTATAATGTCTTCGTTTCTTTTGTAGCAAAAACTTAAAAAAAAAAATCCATGTTCAAAAGAGGGGAAGAGTTAGGACTTGTTACTAATCTCGTGGCTGAATAATTAAGTATGCCTAATTCTGAAAGTAGCAAGCTAAATTATGCAGTGCCAAAAGTGACAATTCTCATACCTCCACCATCCCGTCTACAGCAGCATGATTTTAGCTTTATAGCTAAAAAACGCTGCCAGGAAACCTAATAAAAGGAAGCAAAAATATTTCTGTTTATATCAAGCTGCCATTTGAGAAAGATTTTTAAATATGTTCTTTCCTATGTGTAAATCTGACCGCAGATGCATAATTAAAACCCAAGCAGAGAGTTTCCTTTTAATCTTTCCAAAGTTAACCAATAAAGCATCCTGTGGGATATGAAATGATGGGTTAATACGCTTTGGATTGTTTGAATTATCTTTGAGCTGGAATACTGCCTCCAAGGATATTGTTCAGTACTAGAACACAAGCCACCATCTTTATCTTTAATAGGAGTTCATGTCATCAGGGGAAACACAGAAAACAACATGCTAAAGGCCACACATGTGTCTGTGATGAGTTACGCTTGTCCTGGGTGTTTGTTAAGTGAAGGAATGAATAAACGGACACATTCACATTAAAAGGAACTTGATGTTGACTCCTAGGGAATATGTCACATAGCATAAATGGGAGAAATAATAATTACCCAGGATTTCAGTTCAGTATGGATAATTTAAACCACAAAGTGGATTTTTATTTTGCTTGAGCTTTTCAGATTGACTTTCGATATAGCCCCAAATACTGCTGAACAATCACAGGTGAAATTTTCCCACTGGTTCTGCAATTTGTGGACATGTGTGCCAACACAACTGCCCACTGCCCAGCTCTGGATATGGGGCCCTGATCAAGCCAAATATCAGGACAAATATTCTATCTTATCACAGTGTTCCATCTAACCTTGAGTGCATGTGGTCATACATGGACTTTTTGTAATGTCTCCACTAGCTGGAGGTCCATTCCTGCCCCTTTTCCCCTCCTCTGTACACATGAGCTCTCAAGAGTACATGTGTGCAGGCACACTCACACCGGTGCTAAAAAAAGGCCAAAAGCAAGAGGCTTCTGTCCTTGGACCAGAGTTTACCAGAATGTCTCCCACTAGCTGGAGGACCATTCCCGTGCTTTCTTCCCCTCCTCTGTACACATGAGCTCTCAAGAGTACATGTGTGCAGGCACACTCACACCA
>CAUYQG010291964.1:0-16154 GCA_963574415.1 Tarsius wallacei
GCGCGCGCTACCACGCCCGGTTGATTTTTTGATTTATTGTAGAGATGAGGTCTCGCTTGCCCAGGCGGGTCTCGAACCCTCAGGCTCAGGCAATCCACTCACCTCAGCCTCCCAAAGGCGCGGGATTACAGGCTGAGCCACCGAGCCCGGCTACACCTTTATCTTTTGGCTTTTGTTTTTAAGCTTTGGTCGGCAGAACTGGAGTGTGTTCAATCTAGGGTTAATTTTTCCCTACAATGAGGCAAGACCCTTCTAAAAACTACTCAATACCCCCGAAGTAAGAGGTTTTCTACTCTGGCTGGTGCAAACAGGCATTATGCCCAGCCCTTTGTGAGCTCTGGTCATTGTTCCCTCTAATCCTCCCAGGCAGTTTGTCCCCCAGCCTTAGGTAGTTCTCCCACATGCATGTAACGATCACTACCCAATTAGATACTCTAAGGAGATCCGCCACAGATCTCCAGAGTTCTCTCTGTATGCATCTCTCTCCTCTCCAATACTCTTGCGCCCTGAGTACTCTAGTCATCTTGTGTTCCTCAGACTCTTATAGTTCTACCACCTCAACTCAAGGAGACTGCTGGGTTCTGCTTCTGTTCCCCTTTCTGCGCCACGTCCTGAGAACTTTCTCTAGGCAGTAAGCAAAGGAAATTATAAGGCTCATCTTATCTGTTTCCTTTCTCACTGTTTTCTATCGCCTCATGTTAAATATAATCATTGTTTCATACATTTTATCTGACTTTTTAGTAGTTTTAGGCAAGAGGGTAAACCTCTCTGTTAATCACTTTGGTTGAAAGCAGAGGTTATTCTACAGTAATTTTTAACCCATATCAATGTGTTATTTACTTATAAAGGATGAAAAATTAATATTACCATGTTCTACCTGCCAACCTTTAATAGATGTGGAGAATTTTCAGGTTAATTTAATATTTAATTAAATATTGTATGGTCCTATGTAGCAGACACTGGGTTAAGCCTTTGAGGCTTAAAAATGAGCCTTAATCTTATAAAATATACAAAATATACGCTGTACACACACAAGTATATCCTACATACTGTAGGTACAAAGGAGGATTTAAAAGAAATTAAAGACACACTAGTTCCTACCCTCAGAGAACTGAAAATCTAGTCAGAATAAGGAGATACACACACATATACACACACACACACACACACACGTTTAGAAAATAAAAATAGGCTGTGTAATACTGACAATCAATGTAAGTAAAGACCAGAAACAGGGTCTTGAGAAATCAATAAAAGATTCTTTGAAAAAGTACCATTTAGGCCAGGCACAGTGGCTCATGCCTATAATCCCAGCACTTTGGGAGGCTGAGGTGAGAGGACTACCTGAGCCCATGGGTTCGAGACCAGCCTGGGCAACTTGGCAAGATCTCGTTTCTACAATAAATCAAAAACTTAGCTGGGAATGGTGGCGCGTGCCTGTAGTTCCAGCTACTTGGAAGGCTGAGCCAGAAGGATCACCTGAGCCCAGCAGGTAGAGGCTGCAGTGGCCAGGAGCGTGTCACTGCCCTCCAGGCCTGGGTGACAGAGTGAAACTCCAACTCAAAAAAAAAAAAAGAGAGAGAGAGAGAAAGAAAAAGTACCATTTGAGTCAGATCTAGTAATATAGCCAGCACAAACCTATTATATACAGTCTATATTATTTGCAATAAGCAAATATAGACTCAGAAACCATCTAAAACCTAGTTTTGATTGTTCATAACAACAATAGGGAAAACTAGGTTATTACAATGGATAATTATGTGGCAGTACAGTTAGAAAATAACATGAGAGCACTAATTAATTATTTGTTGAATGAATATGAGTACCTACTTTATGACCCTGAAGCTTTATCGCTCTTTATTCTCTCCTTTCCTTCCACATTCCTATCACCATCATGGCTCACCACAGTGTCAAAACTCCTAGGTTCAAATGATCCTTCCACTTCAGCCTCCTGAGTAGCTGGGACTACAAGTATGTACCACCACGCCCAGTTGATTTATTTTTATTTTTATTTTTTGTAGCGATGAGGTCTTTGCTCTGTTGTCTAAGCTGGTCTTGAACTCCTGGGCTCAAGCAGTCCTCCTGTCTCAGCTTCCCAAAGTGTCCAGCTAGATTTGATGATTATGAAATCATAAGTGGATTTCCGGAGAATGTTTGCACACTAACAAAGGGTTAAGGGACAACTGGATGGTGAAGAAATTAAGATTCATATAGCAATGAATACAGGCTGAGCATCCCAAATACAAAAATGTGAAACTTGAAATGTTTCAAAAGCTGAAACTTTTTGAGTACCAACATTATGCTCAAAGGAAATGCTTACTGGAGCATTTCTAATTTCAGATTTTCAGATTTGGGATGCTCAACCTAAGCTTAAATGCAAATATTCCAAAATGTGAAAAAAAAAAAAAATCTGCAACACTTCTGGTCCCAAGCATTTCAGGTAAGAGATACCCAATCTGTATAATAAAGCAGTTGTTCTAGAGCACTGTTATAGGATTATAAGAAATTAGTTTCTAATTTTCTTTTTAAGCACCAGGACCCTTTTGAAATCATCATATCAAAGGCAGAGGTACCCCTACATAAATCATAGATAAAAGTAGTGTGACTACTACTGGTATGAGGAAAACAAACACATGAAAGAGAATAATCAAAAGGAGGGTAAGAAAATATAAGAGAGAAAAAGTATGTCACAGAATCAAGTGCCTTAGAAAGAGATTGATAATGTCTTCCACTGACATGACAGAAAAAGAAAATAGAAGATGAGAAAATCAAAATAAATTTTCCAGGTGAAGAGATCAAAAGTTGAGGGGCGCCGGGTTTGGTGGCTCAGCCTGTAATCCCAGAGCTTCGGAAGGCCGAGCCGAGTGGATTGCCTGAGCCAGTGGGTTTGAGACCAGCCTGGGCAACTTGGCTAGACCTCATCTCTACAGTAAAATAAAAAATAGCCGGGCGGGGTAGCACATGTCTGTAGTTCCGGCTACTTGGAAGGCTGAGGCGGAAAGATCGCCAGAGCCCAGCAGGTCAATGTTGGGGTAGCCATGAGCATGCCACTGCACTCCATTCTAGGCGATGGAGTGAGACTTCAACTCAAAAAAAAAAAAAAAAGTTGAGGGGTTTCGGTGGGATGGATTCAATGTGATCTAGAAGAGAATTCTGTTATTTCTACTTGCCAGTGGCTATGCTCTAGAAGCAAATGCTTAAGAGGTATATAAGAAATCCTTTTCTTGGCTCAGCCTGTAATCCCACGCCTTGGGAGGCTGAGGTGAGTGGACTGCCTGAGCCCGCGGGTTTGTGACCCGCCTGGGTAACTTGGCGAGACCTCATCTCTACAATAAATCAAAAATTAGCCGGGTATGGTAGCGCATGCCTGTAGTTCCAGCTACTTGGAAGGCTGAGGTGGAAGGATCGCCGCAGCCCAGCAGGTCGAGGCTGCGGTGGCCGGGAGCGGCCACTGCACTCCAGTCTGGGTGACGGAGTGAGACTCCAACTCAAAAAAAAAAAGAAAAAAAGAAATCCTTTTCTACTTATCAATATTTAAAGGGCCAATTATAGCATATAGAACAATTAAGGTATCAAAAGTCAAGGGATAAAAGTTCTAGTACTAGAAGTTGTCAATATCATTATTAAACAAAAGCACACACATTCTCATTTGGTTTGATTAAAAAGTAAAATCATTGACTATACACGGCAGATGATTAATAGGCATTTCAAATATTATTGTAATCTTTATTTTTGCAGAAGGAGGATAAGACAAAAAGGAGAAAGTCACAGGATCCCTTGGAAATGTCTATAATCATTATATAAAGCAGCTGATCCTTGTGTCAGTATTATTTACGATACATAAGAGGTAGGGAGCATGTCATAATGAAAGAGCAAAGGTAGTCAAAGTCAAGATTCCACTACCGCTCTATCACTTATTTTTTGTGTGATCCTGGGAAAGTTTCTTACCACAGCAAGTCTTAGTTGTCTTATTTATAATATGGTGGTAATACCTATCTACCTTGTAGACTTGTGAGCACTAGCAATAATGTATACAGAATAACCAAAACTAGTATTAATATATTAATTGGAGCTACTATTATAAATGAAAGCTATAATTTCTGCCCTCAAGAAGGTATGTGATGGGGAGGTGTTACTGAGATATTCCATGGACATTATTTCTTTTATTCTAGAGGTAATCAGGTAGATCTCATGCCCATTTCAAAATGACTCTAATTTAACTTCAAAATACATAGCTTTCCTTTCACAGGTCTTGTACTTTCGAAAGAAAGTACGTATTTGAACTGGAGAAATGTTTTGTTTGGCCTGCAAAGTGCTTTTAAAAAACTTTGAATTAGTTGTCAACATTTAAAATTCAGATTTTACATAAAAATCTCAGACCTTTGGTGATGAATCACAGGACCTGGCAACACTGAATCTATATTCCCATAAGAATAATTGAAGCTTTCCCCTTTAGTGTGCTCTCCAGTTACCAAAAGTACTATTCAGCCAATTTCTCCGATTTATATTACACTGTGCCCTATAGGCACCTGAGTTTTCAATCCCTATACTAAGGGTTGCAAGATTGAGGCCTTTTTATGGAATGGGAAGACAAAAGATGAGTCTTTCCTGAAGAAACCTTGCAAGAGTTTAAAGACTAGAACAGTGAGTGGTCTCCGCTTTCTTGGTCATACATCCCTCTCCAGAGACAAATTTTAATGAGAAAGAAAGGATTCAGTACCAAAACATTTCCTGTTAAAAGAAACAAGGGACTAGATTGTCATAGAACTTAACAATCAGACTGTCAAAGAGTTTACTTAGTCTACTTCCTTATTTTATAGAAACTTAGGCCCAGAGAATTTGCCCAAGATAGTTGCTAGCATAATTAAAATTAGCAATTTCTCAAAAACTGGCAGTTCAATTTAACAAACATGTATCAAGTACCATGCAAGGCTCCATCCAACATGTGACAATACAAATATGTACAGTAGTATTCTTAATAGCATATCACTTTTCCATTTTCTTTTTATTAATATTTTTATAGAACTTTAAGTAATCCAATAAAGGTAATCGTCCTTTAAAAAACACTTACTATACTCAAAAGAATTGAAAGCTGGTACTCAAAACAAATATATGTGCTTATAGCACATGACCAGCAGCACTTTTCACAATAGCCAAAAGGTAGAAACAACTCACATGTCCATCAATGGATGAATGGGTAAAAAAACTGGGATATTCATACCATGGAATACCCATAAAAATAAATGAAGTACTAATACATGCTACAAGGTAGATAACCCTCAAAAAGATTACACTAAGTGAAAGAAGCCAGACACAAAAGGTCACATATAGTATGGTTTCACTTCTATGAAATATAATAGGTAAATCCATAGCAATAGAGCACAGATTGGGGGATGCCAGAGCTGAAAGCATAGGTTGTGGGGTAGAAATGGGTACAGGATTTTCCTTGTGAGGTGATGAAAATATTTTGGAACTAGCTAGACAGAGGTAGTGGTTGCACAACACTGTGAATTGTTCATTTTAAAATGGTTGATTTATGTGAAGTTTACTTAATAAAAAAAGTATTTTTTTAAAGAATTTCTTACTTGGCCACTAGGTGAAATATGCCAGCTAATTCAACGGGATCACTCTTCCCACTAGGAAAGAAAATTCATTTGAGCATTTGAGCACCTACTAGGTACCAAGTGCAGTGCTAGATGCTTTAAATATACATTAGCTCAGCAAATCTCATCCAACCAAAAGAGATCAATTTATCATGGCAGAGGGCAGGAAGGGGGTGTGTGCATGGTTCTGGTACCAAATTGTCTCCATCTGAATCTTAGCTCCACTGCTTCCTACTATGTGTCCCTGGACAAGTTACTTTTAGTCTGTTTTCCTCTCTGTAAAATAGAAATAATGATGTTATTTGTACTTCAAATCGTTGTTCTGAGGATTAAATTCAATAACTCAAGAATTCACTGACCCAGGCTCTTAGAAAGAATCAAACAAATGTTAGTTATTAAAATTAACTACATAATTAAGCATAACTAGTATAATATAGCTAATATAATTAATATTAATGTTGTTAGCCAGGCTCGGTGGCTCAGCCTGTAATCCCGCACCTTGGGAGGCTGAGGTGAGTGGATTGCCTGAGCCCGCGGGTTCGAGACCCGCCTGGACAACTTGGCGAGACCTCATCTCTACAATAAATCAAAAAATCAGCCAGGTGTGGTAGCACACGCCTGTAGTTCCAGCTACTTGGACGGCTGAGGCAGAAGGATTGCCAGAGCCCAGCAGGTGGAGGCTGCGGTGGCCGGGAGCGGCCACTGCACTCCAATCTGGGTGACAGAATGAGACTCCAACTCAAAAAAACCAAACAAACAAACAAAAAAATGTTGTTGAAAATTTGTAACTGCTAGATCTCTCCACCACTAAAAGTTGTTGTATATAACACTGAAAAGCAAATTGTTCAAATCTTAATTTCTTCTACTTAGTATATGAAAGAAATTATAACCTTAGAATTATAGACATCACAGAATCAGACCACAATAGAGAAATATGTTCTAAATCCAGCAACGCATGACATAAATGAAAAAAGTTGAAGGACTGCCATAAACACTAAAAATTAAAATCTATGAGAAAAATTAAAAGAATCATAAAAGTTTCAGAGTTGGTTACAATGTTCTATTAAATGAAAATTCCTACTTTAATATCTTTTTATTAGGTTATAAAATTAATAGACAAAAGGGATGTATAAAGGATTTGAAGGAAGTATAAAGGTAAAAATTGGAAAAATTTTTTTTAATTTTTAATTTTAAAGATGTGGGGTACAATTCAGGGTTAGATATACAAATGTCCATTATGAAGGTACCCTTGTTAATGAGGTGTGCCCCCCCACCTGCAGATTCCTACTACTGCCAATACCACCCCCTTACAGTATTACAATAATTGATCAAGATCTGCTTGTAAGTGAGAACATGTGATACTCAGTTCTTTGTTGCTATGATAGATCACTCAGTATTATAGATTCTAAGTCCATCCAAGTTGCTGTGAAGTTCATAATTTTGTCCTTCTTTATGGCTCCGTAATATTCCCTTATATACCACATTTTTTTCACCCAGTCCTTTTTCGATGGGCAACACAGTTCCATGTTTCTGCTATTGTGAACAATGTTGCAATAAACATACATATGCAGGTATCATTTTCATAGAGTGATTTGAGTTCCTCTGGGTATATTCCCAGCAGGGGGACTGCAGGGTCGTATGGAACGTCTATTTTTAGATCTTTTAGGAATTGCCAAACTTTTTCACAGAGATTGTATTAGTTTACACTCCCACCAACAGTGTAGAAGCATTCCCTTTTCCCTGCATCCTCTCCAACATCTGTTGTTTTTTGAGTTACTGATGATGGCCATCCTGATTGGAGTTAAGTGGTATCTCAGTGTGGTTTTAATTTATATTTCTTTGATGACTAGTGTGGCTGAGCATTTTTTCATGTATTTTTTGGCTGCTCGTATCTTCTTCTGAGAAGTGTCTATTCCTATTTTTTGCTCATTTTGTAATGGGGCTGGTTTTTTTTTCTTTTCAGCATGCTTGAGTTCCTTGTAGATCCTAGATGTTAGGCCTTTGTCAGACATACAGTTAGCAAATAATTTGGAAAATATTTTTTAAAGTACAAGGGAGAAAATAAAGTCACTTCAAATCCAATTCCCATAAATCACATTCTAATATTTTGGTCTATTTTCTTTTTATCTGTCTATCTATTTATTTATTTATTGTAGAGATGAGATCTCACCAAGTTCCCCAGGCTGGTCTTGAACCCGCAGCCTCAGGCAATTCACTCACCTCGGCCTCCCAAAGTGCTGGGATTACAGGCTGAGCCACCAAGTCCAGCCTAGTCTATTTCCTATTGGTCTTTTTTTCTTTTTTAAATAAAACTATGATCACAGTTTATATCTTCCTTTTAAAAAAGTTAACATCCAATCATGACCATTTTCTTCTATCACTAAATAAATTCTTTGAGTACATGAAACAGCACAGTATTTCACTCATGAAGATTTCTTCAACAGAAGATGATAACCAACATTTCTTTACTTTCCCTTAATCTAAAAAGGAAAATAATATTAAACTATACCATGAAGGATTTAAATTAGTTAAACAAAATTTTAAAAATAATTATTATTCTTATTCCATCTCGATTATAAAATTCTCCCAATGAAAAAAGGCTTTAGGCTTTAAATGTTCTTTATATAGCAGACTGGAAAGCTGAAGTTTAGAGTTATACAACTAAAGGAAGTAGCAAAGAAAAGATCTGAATCCAGACCTGTTCTGACTCCAAAGCCTATGCACTTAACCACAATACTATAAATTATAAGAAGGTTTGAATGTGGCCTTCTCTAATTTGCAGGTGGTCTTATTTACTTTACTTTCAAGATAAAGCTAAAAGATGCAAGTCTGAAGGATATGCTTTGAAATATAACAGCAGAAGCAGTTTAGAAATAAAACACAAATTTAAGCCCTGTAGAACAATGTTCATCATATAGAAAATGCTATTAGCTGTAAGAGTAGTAGTTATCTCGTAGGAAATTATCGTACCAGTATGGGGGGAAAAGGCTTGTACTATGTTCATTACAATTATTTATAACAGTTAAAAAATAAAATAATCACCAAAGGATTGGCTAATTTAAAAAATGGTTATTTAAACCATGTGTTACTTTGAAGCTACTACAATTTATAATAGATAAATATTTAATAACATCAGTAAGCAGATAAAAATTTTATTATAAAATTCCAATTATGCAGAAATATATAAATAAGTAGATGTGTATATACAGAGAGATGCTTGAAAGAACAATCACCAACATATTAACAGTGGTCATATCTAGATATGATAGGATCGCATGTGATTTGTACTTTTCCATGTTTAAAAAAATACATCAGTGTGTGTGCAAATGTGTGTAACGTGTGCATGTGTGTGTATGTGTGTATTTAAATTCTAATACATTAAACATAAGGCAGCATTAGCAGAAAAAAGAGGTACAAAATGAAAAATAAAAAGACCAATGGAGATTAAATCCAGGGAAAAGATGAAACTTGAGTTTGTGTCTTAAAGAATTCCTTTACTCTGCCCCATTACTTTTCTATCATAGTCATCCTGTTCATCATGCCCAGTCCTGAATCCTAACCACCCATCTTCTATATTCCTGAACCACATCTGTTTTGATGGAGAAAATCAAAACATGTAAACTAATACCACTAATATGATCTTTCTCAAAGTAGCTCAAGAACCTTAAAAAAAAAAGTATTCCTCAACAACTTTACCCCTCAATTCCTCTCACCCCTGTATCTTATCATTCTTGGCAAAGACCTGTTCATTTCTCCAAAGAGAAAAATAAGCTATAGGTCATGAATTTCCCATACTTCCTTTCTCAGATATGAATTAATCTTACCTCTGTCCCTTTGGGCTCAAGAAAAGAAGCAACCCCATTCTTCATTGCTCCTCCAAAACTTTCTTCTATTAATTAATCCTGACTTTTATCTTCAACTCCCTCACTCCCCAAGATTTCTATTCCTGTCTGTATCCCTTTCTAGCTTCTACCGCTCCCCTTCCCTTCATAACCACCCTTAGTTCAGCAGAAGTTGTCTTCCTATTTCCCTCACTTCCTCTATTCACATTTATTACTCAACCAACTACTACTTGGCTTCTGGTCACTACTCCATTCAAAACAGTCAGTTACCAAGAAACTCCTAACTGATTTACTTCCAACTTCTAACATGACTGACTGTTCCTGCATTCAGGAAACTCCTCTCTCCACTAACTTCTGTTTCTTTTCCTTCACTGGCTTCTCTTTAGTATATTCCTCCCTTCATGCCCCTTAAATATTTTGTTTTTTCCCCAGATAAATGAATCCTCAATCTTCTTCTTTCTCACTCTTCCCTCCTCATCCAGAACTCCACCACTTCTTACTACTTTCACTACTATCACACCGATCTTATCGTCTCACCTGAACTATTTCAATTGCCTCCTAATTTATTTCCACTTTTACTCCCACAATTTATTACTTACACTGAAGCCAGAATAATTCATTTAAAACCTAATGTAGATGACAGCACTCCTTAGCATCCATTTTAGCATATAACTCAAAGTCCTTTCATGATACAGTACTCTAGTATCTCTCTCCCT
Source organism: Tarsius wallacei (assembly GCA_963574415.1). NCBI lineage: Eukaryota > Metazoa > Chordata > Mammalia > Primates > Tarsiidae > Tarsius > Tarsius wallacei. The sequence continues at coordinate 10,162 of CAUYQG010291964.1, forward strand.
TTTATTTTCTGTATCTCTAGATTTGCTAATCTCAGCCCCTGACGTTTTATAATAATTTGTTTACTATCTGGTTCCAATCACCAACTGGTGAGGGCAAACACTTTCTTTTCTTTACTTTTGTACCTCCAGCATCGAGATTAGTGCTTGGTACATAGTAGGTGCTCAATATCCCACAAGCATCTCAATTTTAACATATCCCAAACTAAACTAATTATCTTCTGCTGCTTTATTTTTAGCCTGACACAATTTTTAATGTAGTACTTACCAAACTATGTTGAAATTGTGTGCCTGTCTTCCCTAATAATAATGGTGAGTTTCTTTATACTTCAAGCACCAAGCATAAAATATGGTATATTGAATAAAATAACTTAAACTTATGGATAAAAATTAACAACTAAATACCATTATAGCAACAAATCATAACTTCCACCCTTCCATACCTTTCTCCCTGACTTTTCCCCTAACACCTTCTTCTCTAGACAACAGAATTTATTAAGGTCTAACAAGGGTAAGCCTCACTTAGTTATTGCTCCTCTATTAAATTTGGGACCAAGAACCACTTTAGAATTCTTTGGAGTAAAATTAACCTCAACAAGCCAGAGTAGAGAAGTCAGACTAGGAATGGCAGCAAAACAATCTGATAGCTTCAATCCTCATATGACTAATTTTTATGATTTCAGGACTAATTTTGGAAGTTATCTCCCATCAAAATCCCTTCCTTATTCCCTAGCACACAGGCATTCCTATCTCGTCAATCCGTACTTCCCTTTCAGAGCACCTAACATACTGTTTTTAACTGATTATTTACTAATCTGTCTCCCTAACTATGTGGTAAGCTCAGTTAGGGAATAAATCACATTTGTAAATAAAATTATTCTGGCTGCAGTTAGAGAAGAAAGGGAGTGGACTGAAGTGAGAATACTTTATCAAAAAAAACCACAAAAACACAAAATAAACCTAGCCCTTCCATTGACTGACAGTGTAAAATTGGGGAAGTCTTAATCATCTGGGGTTTGCATTTTATTATCTATAAGAAGGGGGTAAGAACTATACCTCCCAGATATCAACAAAATGAAAGACAATAACATATATCAAAGGGCTCTACAAAATTGTGAGCAAAGTATAATACAATAGTAGTGTAATATCTACCTGCGTACTCTTCTATAATCTAAATAATCTTACCTGTTGTTTACTGTAACATGTAAGTCGGCCTATTAAGGTTAAAAAGCAATTTTTTTCTCAAATCAACTCATTTGGTAGATACAGTTGTCCCCCTTATCCGCAGTTTCGCTTCCCATGGATTTATTTATCCATAGTCAAAGAAGGTCGGAAAATGTTAAATAAAAAACTCCAGATTTAAACAATTTGTAAGTTTTAAATCGCATGCTGCTTTGAGTAGTATGATGAAATCTTCCCCTGCCCTATGCCATCTACCTCTGTCCTCCCCAGAGCATGATTCATCCCTTTGTCCAGTGTATCCATTACCTGCCCTATTGTCACTTAGTAGCTGTCTTGGTTATCAGACTAACTCTCTAGGTATTGCAGTGCTTGTGTTCAAGCAATCCTTATTTTATTTAATAATGGCCCCAAAGTGGAAGAATAGAGACAATGGCAATTTGGATATGCCAAGGAGAAGCCATAAAGTGCTCCTTTAAGTGAAAAGGTAAGTCCTTGACTTAATAAGTAAAGAAAAAGTAATCGTATGCTGAGGCTGCTAAGATCTACAGCAAGAATGAGTTTTTTGTGAAATTGTGAAGAAGGAAAAGAAATTCATGCTAGTTTTGCTGTTGCACCTCAAACTGCAAAAGTTATTGCCAGTGCGTGGTATAGTGCTTAGTTAAGATGAAAAAGGCATTAAATTTGTGGGTGGAAGACATGAACAGAAAATGTGTTCCAACAGTCAGCAACATGCTGTGCCAGAAAGCAATGAGTCTATAGAAAGATTTCAAGAAGGGATTCCCTGCAATGAGTGACACCAAGCCATTTACTGCAAGAAAAGGATGGTTGTTAGAGCCAGCAAACCTTGCTGGAGCTGGACTCCCGCAGATGGTTATGCAGATTCTGGAATACAGGACAGTAGTAGCCAAACACTACATCACAATGCCCGTGACATTCACCTCACTTCATTTCATCACACAGGCACTGTATCACATCACATCATCACAAGAAGGATGAGTACAGTACAATGAGGTATTTTGAGACAGGGAGACAGATCATATTCATATAACCTTTACTACAGTACATTGTTATAACTGTTCTATTTATTATTATTATTGTTAATCTCTTATTGTGCCTAATTTATAAATTAAACTTTATTAAAGGTATGCATGTGTAGGAAAAACTTTGTACACTCATGCTGCACATAACAATGTTTTGGTCAACAGTAGACCACATATATAACAGTGGTCCCATAAGATTAAAATGGAGCACACAGACACCTGATATATGGCACTTATATTGACAATGAAGATCAAGTAGAGGAAATGACTGATACTCAGTAATGGTGCCGGGATATTTGGTTTTCCATATAAAAATATATAATTATTACAATAATAATTATAAATAAGAAATTTATAATTAATTATAAATATAATTTATAAGTAATACATGACAGTGGTTCTACAATATTATAAAGGATGAGTTTCAAATCAGTGACAACTTAAAAAAAAAGATAATAATGGAGGTGAAATACTCCTATTTCCTAGTAACATCCTCTAATAATGCATTACGTTTTCTGTCTAGATACACAAATGCTTACCATGTGTTACAATTTCTTATAGTATTTAGTACAGTAACATACTGCACAGGTTTGCAGCCTAAGAGCAATACACTATAACATAGAGCCTAGGTGTGCAACAGGCCATACCATTTGGTTTGTAACTACAGTACACTCTATGACATTCCCATAACAAAATCACTTAATGATGCATTTTTCAGAACATACCACTGTTTTTAAGCAAGGCATAATTGTATACACACACACACACGTCTCAATTTCAGACATCCACTGGGCGGGGGTGTCTCGGAACGTATCCCCTGAGGATAAAGAAGGACAACTATATACTATACTAGAAGCAGAAAAGCTCCAATTTCATCTCTTATAGTTTCAACTAACAAGTAGTAGATTTTCTTGAAGCTATTAAAGGAGTTAAGTGCTAATAGGTTAGTCAACGAACCAGGGAGACTCAGGTAAATTCAGCCCATTCATAGCTATAGCTGAAAAGAGCATCTGCGGGGAAAAATGATTCTAATATGAAGACTGGTTTTAAAATATACACTTTTGTATTTAAAATTTCTGATAAGCTTGTATTATACTGCACACAAAAAGTGGCATGCTGTATTTTCTTCTAATAACATACTCAAAAATTCAACTTACCATTTTTCCTCCTTCAATATAATTTACCTCCTATTTCTTTTATACACCAAGCAATTGTTGGATCACGCATGCCCCTTTTACCCATATTCTCAAAATTACTTTGTTGGCTAAGTACAGTGGCTCACACTTGTAATCCCAGCATTTTGGGAGGCAGAGGCAAGAGAACTGGAGACCAGCCTGGGAAACTTGGCAAGACCTTGTCTCTACAACAAATCAAAAAAATTAGCCAGACATAGTGGCAAACCCCTATAGTTCCATATACTTGGAAGGCTGAGGTGGAAGGATTGCCTGAGCCCAGAAGGCTGAGGCTATGGTGGCCGTGAGCATGCCATTGCACTCCAGCCTGGGCAACAGAGGGAGACTGACTCAAAAACAAAAAAAAAAATTACTCTGTTAAAAATGTAACTGTGTTGGAATACCAATGGTAAGTTAAAGTTGTTCATCTGGCAAATGCCATTTCATTTCAGTTTCCTCCTTAGATTATAATATCTAGAAAGATCAAGAGACAGAGAAACTCAGAAATAGTCACTTTTTTTTTAAAAGCAGGATTTATTAAGAGGACAGAAAAGCTCCCACAGTGGGAGGGAACCCAAAGGACACTTTTTTTAGTTGAGGTCTCACTTAGTTACACAGGCTCTAGTGCAGTGGTACATGATGATGGCTCACTGTAACCTCAAACTCACTGGCTCAAGGGATCCTCCTACATCAGCCTCCTGAGTAGCTGGGACCACAGGCAAAAGCCACCATGCCTGGCTAAGTTTTAAAATTTTTTTGTAGAGACAGGGTCTCACTACATTGCCCAAGTTCGGACCCCTGGGCTCAAGTGATCTTCCCACCTTGGTCTTCCAAACTGCTGGGATTCCAGACATTGAATAACTGCATCTGGCCTAAAAACCACATTTTAAAGTTGACCAATCAAAATAAAATTCTGACTAAGATTTGTTAATTAATTCATGTATTCATAGTAAGACTGTGTACATATGTAAAATATTCAAAACACATTGGAAACCTAAAATTAGTTTGTTGATTTTTGGTACTAATGTAACTAATCTAACTAGAAAAAAATAACTACTTAAACCTGGCATTTTCATGATTTTACACAAAATAATAAAATTGCCAATGATTTTGAACTTTAAAAAGGATTAAATTCTGAGACAGGAAATGAATATGAATCCATTCTTATAATAATCTGTGTCTCTTTGTTCAACTTCGAACTTCCAAGTAGCATAAACCCTTCTAAACTCCAAAAGTAAATTAGTCCATTTAAAATGTTCAGAAATTGGCTGGGCATGGTGGCTCACGCCTATAATACCAGCACTTTGGGAGGCTGAGGTGAGAGGATTGCCTGAGGCTGAGGTGAGAGGATTGCCTGAGCCTGCTGGTTTGAGACCAGCCTGGCCAACTTGCCAAGACATCATCTCTACAATAAATCAAAAAATTAGTCGAGCATGGTGGCACACACCTGTAGTTCCAGCTACTTGGAAGGCTGAGGTGGAAGGATTGCCTGAGTCCAGCAGATCAAGGCTGCAGTGGGTGTGAGCGTGCCACTGCACTCCAGCCTGGGCACAGAGTGAGACTCCAACTCAAAAAAATTTAAACAAACAAACAAATAAAATGTTCAGAAATTAGCCTAAAGGACTATTTAAAGAAACTGTAATCCCAGCACTTTGGGAGGCTGAGGCAGAAGGATTGCATTTAAGACCAGCCTGGGCAACACAGCAAGACCCTGTCTTTACAAAAAAAATTTGAAAACTAGCTGGGCATGGTGGCACATACCTGTAGTCCAATCTACTCTTTTCTTTTTTCTTTTCTTTTCTTTTTTTTTTTAGAAATAGATTTTCACTGTTGTCCAGACTAGAGTACAAACTCCTGGGCTAAGTGATCTTCCTGACTCAGTTTCCCGAGTAGCTAGGATTACAGGCACATGCCACCATGCCTACCTAATTTGTTTATTTTATGGACACAGAGTCTCTAAGAAAAAAAGAAATTTAAGAAAAGAACTCAACAACTAAATAGCATACTTAGCACAGTTAATTCAGCTTTAGGTGAATTAGCTTCACTAATTCATCACACACTAAACTGAAATTACAACACATAGTACTGTTGAGGAGGCACTTGAGGCAATTTTACCACAAGTGACAGTATATTTAAGAAATAACAAGTACCTAATACTGAGGCTGACAAAGCAGTAGTCTATTACAATGTGAGAAAATTATTAACAACTAAAAGAAAATTTATTTATACCAGTAGCATAAACCTTAGAAACAACAGAAGCATAGAATTTCAAAATTCCAAATAATAAATTAACATTTTATAGTTCAACAGATGAAGTCTTCAGGTTTTATAATATATTGATCAAACACATCATTTGACTCTAAAGAATACATGTACATCCTTTAGTTTTACACTAAACAAAGTATCAATAATATTCTTGTCTTTTTTTTTTTTTTTGAGTTGGAGTCTCACTTTATCGCCCACTGGAGTGCAGTGACCGCTCCCGGCCACCGCAGCCTCGACCTGCTGGGTTCCGGCGATCCTTCCGCCTCAGCCTTCCAAGTAGCTGGAACTACAGGCGCGCGCTACCACGCCCGGCTAATTTTTTGATTTATTGTAGAGA
>CAUYQG010291969.1:0-30508 GCA_963574415.1 Tarsius wallacei
TGAGTGAGAACACGTGATACTCAGATCTTTGTTTCTGTGAGAGATCACTCAGTATTATAATAATGGTTACTTTTGAGGAAATGTTGACTTGGAGTTAACTGGGAATCTTTTGATGTGCTGTGAAAGTTCTAAGTTCTGATCCGTATCATAGTTACATGGGTGTGTGTGTGTGTGTGTGTGTGTATGTAAACACATCTTGAACTACACTTAATATTAGTGCATATTATTGTACATTAGTAATACCTTATTAAAAAGGGGAGGGAAAGAAAAAAATGAGAAAGGAGAGAGAGAGAGGAAGAAAATGAATTCAAGCTTTTAATTCAAGTTGCTGGAGGTTAAGGTTGTGGGAGGTGAGAAACAGAGCAAATCCTAAAACATAAACAGGGAAATAAAAGATAAAAGAAGAAACTAACTAAATAGACAGCAAAATATAAATAAGATTAACAAAATATCAAGCTGGTTCTATATTACTAAGATAGTCAAGATTTTTTTCAAAAATTATTATTTTTTTTAACATATTTTTTATTTTAAAATTGTGGGGTACAGTTAAGGGTTAGGTATACAAATATGCATTGCGCAGGTACCCTTGTTGATGAGGTGTGCCCCCCGTCCCCAGACAGATATCGACTACATTAATCCCACCTCCCTTCCCCTCCCTGCCCCGCCCCATAGTTTCCTGCCACTGTCAATCCTTTTCTTATAGTATTACGATAGTTGTTCAAGGTCCACTTATGAGTGAGAATATGTGATACTCAGCTCTTTGTTTCTGTGAGAGATCACTCAGCATTATAAACTCTTAATTCCATCCAGGTTGCCGCGAAATTCATGATTTTGTTCTTTTTTATGGCTGCCTAATATTCCATTGTGTATATGTACCACGTTTTTAAAATCCAGTCCTCTTTTGATGGACAGCATGGTTGGTTCCATGAACTTGCTATTGTGAACAATGCTGCGATAAACATACATGTGCAGGTATCTTTTTTATAGAGTGATTTGAGTTCTTCAGGGTATATTCCCAGTAGGGGGATTGCGGGTCATATGGAAGGTCGATTTTTAGAGCTTTTAGGAATCGCCACACTGATTTCCACAGAAACCGCACTAGTTTACACTCCCACCAACAGTGTATAAGTATTCCCTTTTCACTACATCCTCTCCAGCATCTGTTATTTTTTGAGTTATTGATGATGGCCATCCTGACTGGAGTTGGGTGGTATCTCAGTGTAGTTTTATTTTGCATCTCCTTGATGATTAGTGAGATTGAACATTTCTTCATGTCTGTTGGCCGCTCGTATGTCTTCTTTTGAGAAGTGTCTGTTCATATCTTTTGCCCACTTAGTAATGGGGTTGTTTGTTTTTTTTCTTTGCAGCACATTTGAATTCCTTGTAGATCCAAGATGTCAGGCCTTTGTCAGACATGGAGTTGGCAAATACTTTCTTCCAGTCTGTGGACTGTCTCCCTACTCTCTTGATGGTTTCTTTGGTTTTGCAGAAGCTTGTCCGTTTAATGAGATCCCACTTGTCTATCTTATCTCTTATGGCCTGTGCATTTAAAATATTATTTTTAAGAGTGAAAATGGTGAAGTAGAGGACTACAATGAGCCATTCCTCCAAATGAATACACAAAAAAATAGTTAAAAATACTAACAGAATAAACTTTATCTGAACCTCAGAAAATAGGCAAAAGTGTACAGCAATGAACGGAATATTTAATTAAGAAAAATAAATGAAACCAAGTAAGAAAACTTTGCATTGTTTTAACGTATTCTTAACAAGAAAGTGATGAGAGAACTCACAGAATGAGAAAAAAATATTAGCAAATAATATATCTGATGAGGGTCTAGTATTTAGAATACAAAAAGAACCTATGCAACTCAACAACAAAATGGTGAATATCCCAATTTAAAATGGGCAAAGGACTTGAAAAAGAATGTATCCAAAAAAGATATGCTAATGACTAACATGAACGCATGTTCAACATTAGTTATTTGAGAAATCCAAATTGAAACCTCAAGGAAATACTACCTGACACCACTAGGATGGCTATAATTGAAAAAAAAGAAGAAAAGACAAAGAAAGAGAAGAAGAGGGAAGGAAGGAATGAAGGAAGGAAGGAAGAAAGGGAGGGAGAGAAGGAGAAAGGAAGGAAGGAAGGATGGAAGGAAGGAAAAAAGAGACGGGAGGAATAAGTATTGGTGAGAATATGGAGAAACTGAACACCATACATTGCTGTTTATAGTGTAATATGGTACAGCTTCCATTAAAAACAGTTTGGGATTTCCTCAATAAGTTAAGCATGGAATTACCATATGACTCAGAAATTCCACTCCTAGGTATATAAAAGAAAACAAAAAATAAGTGTTTACACAAATGTTAGTACATGAATGTTCATAGAAGCACTAGTCACAATAGCCTGAAGGTGGAGACAACACACTCAAATGATGAATGGATAGATGAAACGTGGCATATCCATATGATGGAACATCATTCAGCTGTAAAAAGAAATTAAGTGCCCACATAGTACAACGTATAAGAACCATGAAAACATTAAGCTGAGCATAAGAAGCAAGATACAAAAGGCCATATATGTATATAATTCTGCACATCAATATATGAAATATCTAGAATAAGCAAATATATACAGACAGAAAGCAGATTAGTGTGGACAATAGCTGGAGAGAAGGAAGGATGGCAGGAAATTCCTTAATGGTATGATGTTTGTTTTCTGAGCCACAAAAATATTCTTGAACTAGACGGTGGTGGTAATTTCACAATATCAGGAATGTACTAAATGTCACTAAATTGTAAACTCTAAAATGGATGAAATGATAAATTCTATGAAGTGTGTATTATAACACAAATAATAAATAAATACATAAGAAACATATGAAATAATGATAAGGCTGGAGACCAAACTTATTTGCTATAATGTATGACAAAGATGATCTGAGGATTTTATTACTTCCTCAGGTAACACAAATCAGACCTATAGACTTCCTTGCAGATTATGTGGAATAATATTTTTCTCACATAATACATTACTTAAGAAGAACAATGAAAGTCATTTTTTTAGATTGGAAAATATAGTTTATTTAGAAAGTAAATTGGAGAGAGAGAGAGAGGAGATTTACCTCCCCTTGGCAGATTAGAGGGCCAAAACTAAGAAAACATGGCAGCCATAGCTCAAAGAACACATGGCATGAACAGTGCTTAACAAAACAATGGCCGAAAGTCATTATTTTGCTTAAACATGATTGTAAAAGGAGAAAGTTGAAAATAAACAAAATACAGAGTATTAGAAAAATGACTACAGAAAAAGATTTTATTAAAAGAAAGACTGTTAGATACAACTACCCATAGTAAAATGCAAAATCAATATACAAAATACTTGGTACCACTGAATGAGAATTTGAAATGATAAATACCACCAGAAATAAAACTATCCTCCCTTTGTAATATAATCTAAATCTGGGTAGTTTTATAGTTGAGTTCTATCAGACTTTCACAAGACAGTTCATTACTTTCCTTATACTTTTCCTGAAAAAATTGGAACAAAAAGAGTTAATGCTTTCAGGTTTATTTTATAAGACTTGTATAAACTTGAGTAGTACAAAACTACATAATAATGTAATGAGAAAAGAAAAATATAGATTCATCTACTTATGAATAAATTCAAAAATCCTAACTAAAATCAGAGCTAATTGAATCCAAAGTGAATTTAAAAATAATATAGCATGATGAAATATGTTTTGCCTCTGGGATACAAATATGGTTCAATATCAGAAACCCTACAAAGACATTCACAAGTTATACTGAAGGATAAAAATCAGATAATAATCTCAAGGATATAGAAAAACACTTGTTAAAGATAAACACCTAATTATTATCTTTTAACCTTTATAAATTAATAATAGAATAAATGTTATTTTACCTGGTTGGTTATACACCAACACCTAATAACACATATCAGACAATAAAAAAAAAAATCAGGTGTAATCTCTAAGATCAGGAATAAAACAATTATACTGGGCCAGGTGCAGTGGCTCATGCCTATAATCTCACAACTTTGGGAGGCCAAGATGGGAGGATCACGTAAGGTCAGGAGTTTGAGACCAGCTTGGGCAACATAGTGAGACCCTGCTGTCTCCTCAAAGAAAATGAAAAAAATTAGCAGTGGCACATGCCTGTAGTCTTAGCTACTCTAGAGGTTGAGGCACAAGAATCACTTGAGTCCAGGAGTTCCAGGCTACAGTGAGTCATGATTATGCACACTGCACTTCATCCTGGGCAACAGAGTAAGACACTAAATCCACAAAATAAAATAAAGCAAAACAACAATTCTACTGCTGCCACCGTTACTGTTTAGCATAGTACTGAGATAATTTTAAAACAGCATGAACAAAGAAAAAATATAAGAGGTGTAAGAATTGGAAGAAAGGGTAAAAAACTATTATTTTTTATTATATGATTACCCAACTAGAAAAATAATGAATTAAAATTTTTTTTAAGTGATAAGAAAGATTTGCAAGGTTCCTAGATAGGAGCTTGATCTTTAAAAAAAAGCAGCAAATTTCTCTACCACTGTTAGCTAACCGAAGAATATAATTTTTAAAATAGGATACAATTCACAATAGCAACAAAACATATAAAGTATGTAGAAACAAATAAAAAATACACAAGACTCCATGGGGGAAAAATACCTCTGGTAAAGAACATAGAAGATGATCTGAATAAAAGAAGAGATGTTTTATCTTTTGAATTAAATGACTTGATATTTTAGAGATTATTTCTCCCCAAACTGATTTATATATTTAACGCAAAACAATAACAATTCCAGTTAGATTTTTGAAGTAATTCAATAGATTCACTCTCAAATTTATGTACAGAAGTAACAATCTGCAATTAGTCAAAAGTATTAAGATGGGTGGTGTAGAAATTTTCTATCAGATAATAATTAAGACATAAAAGTCATGCGGCCTTCGTGCAATTAAAAAAAAAGGACTAATAAACAAATGGAACACAATGGAGATCTCACAGATGGACACATTAGGAAATTTAACATACAACAAAGTGAATTCTAAAAATCATTGGGAAAAAGACAAGCAATTTAGTAAATAATGTCGGTAAAATGTGTTTACAAAGAGAAAAATAGAGCTGGATTTCTATCTAACATGATAGAAGAAGTTAAACTCTAAATGAATTAAATGCCCAAATATTACAATAAAACAATTACATCACTGATGATAACATAGAAGAATGTCTTTCTGACCGAGAGTGGAGAACTTTCAGAGCACAAACTATAATGCAAAAAAAAAAAAAATGAAAATGATCAATAAACATGAAATTACACTCATCTTCAGGTATAAAGTATCACACAATAAAATAACAATGAGATACCATTTTTAACTAGCAGATGAGCAAAACTGATGAGTTTGAAAATATCAAATGTTAGTAAAGGTGTAACTAAATAGAAATTGCCACTCAATTTGGATGGAAGTATAAATTAACGCAACTTTTTAATAGGGAAATTGACAGTGTCTACTGCTTTTTAAAAGAAATATGCTTTTAGACCCAGAAATTAAGCCTCATGAAACTTATCTTTCATATATATTTGGTGGAGGAACAAAGATACATGCTCAAAGATGCCCGCTGTGCCAACTTTTTAAGAACTAAAGATTGGAAATAACCTAAGTGTCCATTAATATGGATATGGTTAAATAAATGATGACATATTTATGTCATAGAACATAAAACATTTACTTTAATGAGTTAGATTTATATGTGCTATGAAACAAAAGATAAATTACAAATAATATATTAGCCAAGCCACAAAACCAATGAAACAATAATATTCAAATTAATAGCATTTACTTAATGTGATGGATGATGTTTTGCTGAAACTAAATTGTCACTTAAATGTGATTGGGGGATTGACAACATAAGATCATCTTTTTGAATCTCACATGGCTGTGCTACTATTTAACTCAATTCTTGCCCCATTTTCCTCTTACATCTATGGTCCACAGATGATATGGATATATCATTTAGATACAAAACTTGCCTTTGTTTGTAATTTTTTATTAGCTTGAGAGAATTGCAGGAATAGTTCTATTTTCATGAGGGCAAACCCAAATCTCTCCTTTTTTTTTTTTTTTTTTTTTGTAGAGATGAGGGTCTTGCTATGTTGCCCAGGCTGGTCTTTAACTCCTAGCCTTAAGTATTTCTCCTGCTTTGGTCTCCCAAAGTGCTGTAATTACAAAAGTGAGCCACTGCACCTCACAAAGGTCTTAATTTAATGGCTAAAGAAACTAAAGTCTTATTTTACAAAACTGTCCTTTGTGAACTATCCCCACGAAAGAAAAGCTTTGACTCTATGTCTAGTATAAACATTTAGCTTTTACATAATAACATATTTAGAGTCCCTCCCCCCACAATTGTGTTAATATTAGGGCATTGCTAACAAATTAAACGTCACTACTTAAGGTGGTCACACAGCAAGCAAAGAATCACAAACTTAAATGAAAGTACAAACTCTGAAATTAGATTACATTACCCAGTTAGAAATTCAGTGCCTAGATGAGTCAATGTTTGCTCATCTTCATTTTTGTTTAATTATCATATAAACAAAGACATAAGTTTGATAACTTGTGAACCCCTGAGAATACATCTGCTGATATCATTTTGAATGATATTGATATGAGTTTTATAAAAGGGTAAGTATAATCTAGAAACTTTTGTCAGTGATTTCAAATATAACCCAAAGTGCCCCAGGATATCTCAAGAGGATGAAAAAGGTAACAAAGTTGAGGGCTCATAAAGCTCCAGAGAATGCCCTGTTTACATAATCCTCAGGACCCCATCTTTAAATATTTTCTCAAAGGAAAATATTCTGTTCAGAAGTAGGACCTAGGAGAATTGGAGTTTGTGCCATGATATAGTAAAGCAGAAAGACTTGAGATGACGTCAGACTCATAGGATAGACTCTGTTGCCAGAGCCAGACTACAAAGGGGCGCTGTCCTTGAAGTGAGGATCTGCAGATTACAGAAGTCATTCCTTCCCATATTAGATTGTCAGTTCCTTCACCAGTGACCACACAGTGCTGTTCCTAGTTAGTCTCTGCCCTCAGGTGAGAGAGGGGAAGCTGCTGATAGGCTTCAACCTGTAGGATTCTGCAATACTGGCTGGGCATAGCAGTGGGACTTTGCCATTCACTCTCCTACGCATCAATTTTTTTCCTAGCTGGACTCCCATAAACAATTCAGTTTCCACTCTTCTTCAGAATGCCAACCTGAGAATTCCCTCCACACCCTCTCCTTCAGGTACGAGGCTGTTTCCAGAGGGATCACAGGGGCTGCGCCCTCCTTCAGTACTTTCATCTTATTGTTGAAAAGTAGTTCTGTATGATCCTTCCTACCCTCTGCTGTCAGCCCTGGGGCCTTCATTGCTTCCCTCAATTTGCATTTGTTTCACCGTTTCCTCATATGGATGGTCCACTGAACACTGAACAGGTAAGGAGCAGGAAAGATGCTAGGAATCTTGCTTTGAGAAGGCTCATCAAGAGTGGGTCCAATTACAATTAGTGCTGTTCTCACGGGGTAGGCAAGGATACTAGTCCTTACTATGGGTACCATCATACATATATTCAATACTCAAAATATCCTTCCCATGCAAGTCAGCAGAATGACTTCCTGCGTGACCCAGCCTTGGTCAGTGTCCAATTGGCTCAAAATCTACTCTGACTCTTTTTATTATAATGAAAGATTTGGTGGCCATGAGAATGCATATAAAAGAATATGAAATAGTTGTGTGAGCATATCTTAAATGTCTGCGTGTTGCACGGATATCAAGTCTGTGAAGCTGAAAGTAAGTACATGTGGCTTGTGGTATGTGTATGACAAGGAAGAATTTCCTTGTATGCAGGGCAGCTGTGTCCATGTGAGAAAGAGTCACTAAGTAAAGATATCTGCAAAGGCTATATTAATTACAATGTTATCAGAAATTCAGAGAAGTAAAAGATTCACAGTCTGTCCTTTCAGTTTGGGGAAACAGACAGGCGTACAGATCTCTTCCTGTGCTCCCTTGCTCCTGCTTTCTCCTCACATCTCTGCATTCTTTTCCTCTATGTTCAGCTTTTCTTCCCTGCTTTCTTCTAATTTTTGTTCTTTTTTCTATTTTCCTCACTTCTATTTTTTTCTTCATCATTTACTCTCCATATTAGATAAAGAGATACCATTGATGAATTAATTTGTAAAGTTGACCAAGTTGCGTGAAATCTTCAGAGTGTGAAAGGAAAATTATCTCTGGCCTTCCTTGGAATATAAACGATACTACTTTAATCTTTACATCCATAGTATTATGTGGTGATTTTATGTTCATTGCACAAATTATTAATAGGAAACTGTGACAACAAGGAGTTAAATAAATTTTCCAGGACCACAAAGCTAGGAAATGAGAGAACAAGGATCCAACCATGTATATGTGACTCAGACATCTGTACTCTTACTCCTCTATACTGTATAGATTCTATATATAGGAAAACTATAATTATTTAACACATTACTTATTATTATACTGCAGGTTACTTTATTCTGAAAACAATTCCATATTTAAGTGACCTCTAAAACAAAGCTATCCATCCCTATAATTACTGCCAAAATATAAAGTCCTAAAAATTTGAATTATTTAAGAAAAAAAGATAAACTCATTTTTTTTTTTTTTTTTTGAGTTGGAGTCTCACTCTGTCGCCCCGACTGGAGTGCAGTGGCCGCTCCCGGCCACCGCAGCCTCGACCTGCTGGGCTCTGGTGATCCTTCCGCCTCAGCCTTCCAAGTAGCTGGAACTACAGGCGCGCACTACCACGCCTGGCTAATTTTTTTGATTTATTGTAGAGATGAGGTCTCGCTTGCCCAGGCAGGTCTCGAACCCACGGGCTCAGGAAATCCACTCACCTCAGCCTCCCAAAGGCGCGGGATTACAGGCTGAGCCACCAAGCCCGGCTTAAACTCATTTTTAATTATTATCTTCAAGTTGCCCTCCAGAGAGATTTTATAAATGTACATGTCTAGCTTTTCATGTTTGTCCTACTCTCAAAAATATTGTGAGTGGTTTCAAAGAAATAAATAATAACTGATGTTTTTTTTCCTGGCTAATATTTTTATTTATTGTAGAGACGAGGTCTTGCTATGTTGCCTAGGCTGGAACTGGTTTTATCTTACAATCTCTGTTTCTAATGAGGGTAACCATTCATTACATATAAATGCTGAGCATTTAGGTTTTGAGAATAGGGTCTGATATGAGAATACTTTATTTATGAACAGGTAGTCAAATATTTTATACCATTTCTTAACAATATACCTTTCTTCTACTGGTTTAAACCATATTTTTGTCACCTGCTCCCCTGAGTTTGATTCAAATTCTCTATTTTATTTCATTAAGGTATTGATAGCTGAATCAGTATAACACATATAAATTATCTTAATTTAATAATAAGTTTTAATATTGGATAGGCTAAATCCCCCTACCACATTTTTTGTTTCTGATTTTTTTCCCCCCTTAATATTTTTCTGGGTATTTTTCTGGGCGAACTTCAAGATAATTTTGTTAAGTTTCCCATCAGAAGTTGTTGGAGGACTTTGATTTTGACTGGTTTTTATATAATTAATGAGCAATGTTTATCAAAATATGATTCATGGAATACTCATATCAATCATATCAGGTGGACCAGTTAAAAAGCAAATTACTTTGTTCTATACCTTCATTTTATTTTTACCCTGCATCTATTTTCTGCATATTCATTTAGTGTTGACCTCATTTTAAAAAGGTGACTATTTGTTTTTTTCTCTATGGATGAGGTAAATGAAATAGTAACTGCCATTCCTTAAAAGTTCAAAAGAGTTTTGAATTTGATAATATATTGATTTTTCAATATCATTTAGTTAAAATATTTTACAATGTTGCTTGATTTTCCCTTTGACTCATGGTTATTTAGAATTGTGTTGTTTCATTTCTAACTACTTGATCATTTTCCAGATATTCTTTTGTTATTGATTTATCATTTAATTCTGTGTGATCAGAAAATATGGTGTATATGATTTCAATCCTGTGTTATTTACATGATTCATTGCCTGGCATAAATAGTTTATCTTTCATGAACATACCCTTCGATTTGAAAATAATGTACAGTCTGTACTTATTGGGCAGAGTAATCTATAAATGTCATTAGGTCAAGCTGGTTGTTAGTGTTGTCAAGTCTTCTATATATCATCATTGATTTTTCTATTTGTTTTACCAGGAAGAGTGTTGACGTCTTCAGCTATGTCTGTGGTTTTTTCATTATCCTTTCAATTGTATTAATTTTTCTTTGTATGTTTAGAAGCTCCATTAGCTGCATTTATATTCAGTATGGCTTTGTCTTTGTGATAAATGACACTTTTGTCATTATGAGATGTCCCTTTAGTTCTGGCAATACTTTCTATGTTGAAGCTTATTTTGTCTAATATTGGTATAACCATTTCAACCTTCTTATGACTAGTGTTTTCATGATATATCTTTTTTTGCCCTTTTACTTTCACCAAACTATGTTTTTATATTTAAAATGCATCCTTTATAGACAGAATATTGTTAGGCTTTCCTCTTTTGTCCAGTCTGACAATCTTTGCCTTTTAATTAGAATGTTTAGTTCATTAGTTTTTCATCTAGTTATGGAAAAAATTTAAGTCCATTATCGTATTTGTTTTCAATTTTTCCTGTCTATTCTTTGTTCTTTCATCTTTTTTCTTGCTTTCTTCTTATTTTAAAATTAATTAATTAATTAATTAATTAATTTTAATTTTTAAAGTCAGAGTCTCATTCTGTCACCCAGGCTGGAGTGCAGCAGCCTCAACCTGCTGGGCTCAGGTGATCCTTCTGCCTCAGCCTTCCAAGTAGCTGGAACCACAGGTATGTGCCACCACACCTGGCTAATTTTTTGATTTATTGTAAAGATGAGGTCTCACCATGTTGCTCAGGCTGGTCTTGAAGCCCTGAACTCAGGTAATCCTCTTGCTTCTGGCTCCCAAAGTGCTGGGATTACAGGCTTGAACAACCACGCCTGGCAAATTATTTTATTTTTAACAATAGTTCTTATTTTATATTTTACTAGTTATCCTGAAGGTTAAATTATGCATCCTTAATTCATCACAGGCTTCTCTTAAGTTCCACCCTTTCTGAGGTATCAACGTAGTACCAGGGCTTTTCAGTGAAGGTTCTTGACTGTAGCTGGCTGAAATTCCCAAATCTGGCAGCCTTCCATGAATCCCCTGGCAGTTTCTATTTTGGGGGCTTGGCAGCTTTATTCTGTGGATGTACAGTTTAATATTCAGTCAAGACTCATACAGATTCCTGGAGTCCCTTCTCTGCAGGGCTTCCTTTCTGGTATTCTCTTCCATAATTTCCACTATCATTGAAGAATCTGTGTCCTATCAGCTCAGCAAGGCTATCATGCTCTCCTTAGGTTCCCACTCCACGGACCACAGTCCTGGGAGTACCTCCAGGCATAAAGCTGTATGGTAAGGGAATTCACTTTCTTTTCTTGCTCTATGTCATTACTTTCTGAGCTGGCTGTTGTCTGACGTCTGAAAAATAGTTGTTCCATATATTTTGTTTTATATTTGCTTTCAGCAAGGGGGCTAGTCCTATACCAGTTACTTCATCAAGATTGAAAGTAGAAGAGGTGGCTTTAGTATAGCATCCTCAAGTCATTGCTGCTTAATTTTTCCAATTATATTTTTATTAAATTGATAATACATGGCCCTTTTAAATATCAACATATGAGAAAAGAATAAAACTAACCTATCTATAATCCCAGTAACCAGAGTCAACCATTCTCAACATTTTGAACATTTTTCTCTTCCAGTCTTTTCTGTGTATTTTGAAAACATAAATTAGCATTGGTCCCTAAGGCACTTGCAAAACCATTTTTGATTAGTAACAGAAGGCGATTCTCATTATTATTAAAATGAAATATAATCATTATCTGTAGGATACAGAGAAGACTGTAGTACTCAGATAGACCTAGACAACCAGAGAAAGGGGAAAAGAAAATGACAGACCCCAGCCATCCAGAAGGCTGAGGCAGGATTGCTTGAGTCCAGGAGTCTGAGGTTTAAGTGAGCTATGATAGCACTGCTGTACTCCAGCCTGAGTGACAGAGTGATATACCGTGTTTCTAGAAACAATAAAACAATAACAAAGAAAGAGAAAAGAATAGAAGAAAAAGGAAAAGAAAATGATGAACAGCACTTTGGGGCTGACAGTGATATATTCCTGAGAGCACATAAATTATTCCCTGTGGACTTTCAGAAAGAACTGTGGGAGAGGAAGTGGTTTTTTGAATTGGAAGAAAGTTTTACTAATTTTGGTAACGAGTTATAGCCAGAGAAATAGATATTGTGGTTTTATATTATGTATATTGTGCCCAATACTACCACAGTTACATTCATTTAAAAGCATGCTATAAATAAATCTTTGAATCCAAATTTTGAATGTAAGGCAACTTTTTCTCTGCTCTATACTAATGAGAATTGGGTCAAAGCACATGAGTATTTGAATCTTTTACTGTATTTGGCAAAATTATCTTCCAGGAAGATTAATACTAATTTTCCTACCCACTTGGTTTTGCAAGTGTCTTTTTCTTTGCACACTCATTCTACAGCCAATGAACTTTACACTTGTTAATTGTATGATATTGGGAAAGGAACAACCTTTTTGTACCTCTGTTTCCTCATGTGCAAGACTAGATTAACAGCATCTACCTCATAATGTTATTGGATGCTATCATATAAAATCCTTAAAGTAAAGCTGTTATGTATTATGTGCTCAGTAAAACACTTTTTTGTTATGATTTTTTGCTGCTAAACTCTTAGATAAAAATTACCCAGGTGAAAATTTATCTCTCATTGTTATATCAACAAGTTGGAGAGCAAAGAACTAGAAATATCTGATTAGGTGTCAGTTTTAACATGAGCCTCTTCAACAGAACTTGCTGTCATAAACCTAACCAAAGTTTGTTCTTTTTGGTTGTGCCAAACAGGTAAACGGGCATAAATCTCAATGGGAGAGAGAAATGAAAGCTTTGTGGCCGAGTTTATCTTCTTGGGTCTTTCACAGGACTTGCAGACCCAGATTCTGCTATTTATTCTTTTCCTTATCATTTATCTGCTGACTGTGCTTGGAAACCTGCTCATCATCATTCTCATCTTCACAGATTCTCGACTTCACACTCCCATGTATTTTCTTCTCAGAAATCTCTCTTTTGCAGATCTCTGTTTCTCTACTAGCATTGTCCCTCAAGTGTTGGTCCACTTCCTGGTAAAAAGGAAAACCATTTCTCTTTTGGGGTGTATGACACAGATAATTGTCTTCCTTCTGGTTGGGTGTACAGAGTGTGCACTTCTGGCGGTGATGTCCTATGACCGGTATGTGGCTGTCTGCAAGCCGCTGCACTATTCCACCATCATGACCCAGCAGGTATGCTTCCAGTTGGCCATAGGGTCCTGGGCCAGTGGAGCACTAGTGTCTTTGGTAGATACTAGCTTTACTTTCCATCTTCCCTATCGGGACCAGAATATTATCAATCACTACTTTTGTGAACCTCCTGCCCTTTTGAAGCTGGCTTCAGCAGACACTTACAGCACAGAAATGGCCATCTTTGCAATGGGTGTGGTAATCCTCCTGGCTCCTGTCTTGCTCATCCTTGTTTCTTACTGGAATATTATCTCCACTGTCATTCAGATGCAGTCTGGAGAAGGGAGGCTCAAGGCTTTTTCTACTTGTGGATCCCATCTTATTGTTGTTGTCCTCTTCTATGGGTCAGGAATATTCACCTACATGCGGCCAAACTCCAAGACCACAAAAGAACAGGATAAGATGATCTCTGTGTTCTATACAGTGGTGACTCCAATGCTGAACCCCATCATTTATAGCCTGAGGAACAAGGATGTCAAAGGTGCTCTCAGGAAACTAGCTGGAAGAAAGCCCTTCTCTCAGAGACAGTGACCTCCGAATCTGACTTTTAGAGCTATGGTAACATCCGTAAAAGAAAAGCAGGATTTCAGCAGGCAATTGTGAATTGGGTCATTACAGAAAGAAGCATGAAAACAGAGAAAACATTCTAAAAATTGTGAATATGTCACTCTAAACTGGAACATTGCGGGGGGGGTGGAGCATGAAAGGTTAGGTTATTTCCTGATTATGAAAGGTGCCAGGTGCTACTCTGAGGTGTCTGTAGAATAGCTAATTCTGCTGCCATGGGCATGTTTTAAGCACAGTCCCAATTGAATCTAGAATGTTCAAGCCAGATTGTCCTGAAATAATCTCTAATACAAATTTCATGTATAATTTTAACATCAAAGACGTTTCAATTTTGCATGTCTTGGTCATACAAACCTTAGAACAGATTCTGATTAAAACAATTAGCATACCTGGAAGAGTCTTTAATACTGGGATCATTTGGACCTAGAGCACTTCAGCTTGTGAAGAGGTACCAGAAGGAATAGTACTTCCCAGTTCGTTGTGTTCTCTCCTAAAAGCTCCAGAAAATTAGCTTTATATAATCGCCTCAAATTTCATATAAGCATAGACTGAGTACAAAGAAAATTCATCAGTCATCTAACTCAACCATTTATCTAAGGCCTAAAGTACTCCATAATATCTCTTTTGAATAATTATTCAGCATTTGCCTAACCAGGAATAATACAGCTCCCTATTATCTTAGATCATTCTCTTTCATAGATAGTTTTTACTATTAGAAAGACCTTCCTCACAATAAGTCAAAATTTATTTTCCTGTACCTTGAACACAGTATCCCTAGGTTTACTCCTAGAACAGTTTTAATTATCCTTCTATATCACAACTCACTGAAATCAGTTTCTATATTTGCCCAAATTGAATTCTTGCAGTCAACCACTGACTTGATTCTTTAAAATTCCTTTACCTAACATGCTTTGGTACCCTGTATTCATCCAGATCATTCTCCTTTGAATGAGTCCAATTTACCTAATGAATATCTCTTTGCTTTCTAAGCAAAAGAGAAATTAGAATTTTAGAAATTGGAGTCTCCCGATTCTAGGCCAACCCCTCCATAGGTTTATATGTCTGTACACTGTGTCTCACTGTGGCACAACTTCTCTAGAACAGCCAATTCCAGAGTCTACTTCAGGATCTCATAAACCCTTAGCCCAAATAAACTGGCTGGAAGTCATTTCCTTTTCTTTACTTAAAATTATAGAGGGGATTCTAAACTACATGTTTAGAGGGGATTTACCATGATATCTATAGCCACCATGAACATGCCATGAACATGCGGTCCAGAAACTACTGAGCTCAGATCGATTCTGCCGTAGAAGGCCTCCCCTCTGAAGAGCTACCTAGTAACTGCACTTCTCATTCAATTCATGCATCCATACATATATTTTTAAACTATTTATTAAGCTCTTTTTTCATCTCATCTAACTGAATGGCTAAACATTATATGTTTTAATATACATTTTTGGTCTGTTACTATCCTTTTAAAATTATTAGAACCGTACCACAATAGGCAAACTTTAATCTAGGGTATAATGATCAGTAAGAACCTTAATTCAAAGGATATGTACTAGTTGAGGTGACACAGATAAAAATTATCAGTTGAACTTGGTGACTTTGTTCTCTACTTATTATCTAGATGAGTGAAGGGAGGAAAATTAAGAAAACAAAAACTGAAGCATGGCTACTTTGGAGAAGTTTCACCATGAGAGAGAAGAAAAAGATAAGGTATGGTCAGGAAAGTGAGCTTTTCGGGTTTTTTATTTCATTTTATGCTAGATTCCTATGTCACTATTTCTTTTTCCACGAAGTCTTTAAACCTGGTTCACTGCCACCACTCTTTTCAACACACTGTTGTTGTTATAGTTCTTGGTTATTTAATTTTCACATAGAATGAACTATATAAATAACCTGCATTCTCAGATTCCCTTATTCTCCTTCCCTAGTAATATCAGCCATTCACTCCCATGGCCATATCTTCAATATTTACATTACTGAAAACTGCCATCCCTATGGACCAAATTCCAAACACACAAACTCCTTATAACAATAAAATGGTTGCTGTTTTAAGGCACTAGGTTTTGAAATGATTTGTTACACAGCAGTGAGTTACTGACACACTGAGAGAATCATACTCCCACTCATTCCACCAAAATAGATGCCAGTGGGGCTTCATCATGTTAACAATAACCAGCTGCCTGCTTGAAACTATTACCTGTCATGTTATAGAAGGAAAGGAGAAATAAAGGTTCAGAAAATTTTTAATAAAAAAATATTCCGTTCATACACCCATAAATCATAATAAAAATAAGGCCTCAATCAGGGTTTTTAGTTTCAAGTAGCAGAAACTGACTATGCAAGATTTAAGCTAAAAGTGAAAGATATTGAAATGATGGTAACTCTAGCTCTGAAGCCAGAACAGGTTAAAATCACACCACAGAATTGGTGGGCCATTCTGAATGATTGCCATTCAGTACTAGATGGCACAATTTACACTGCCAACACACTATCCACACAGGCTATTGCTGTTGGAGCTGCAGGTTCGGAAAACCGTATATTGCTGCATCCACTGCCACGAAAGGAAGAGAAGGAGGGAGGGAGGGAAAGAAGGAGGGAGGGATGGAGGGAAGGAAAAAAGAAAGAAAAGGCACTGCCTGCTGAAAAACACACAGTCAGGTGATCGAGGTGAACACCAACAATGGTAAGTCATGTTGATAGTATGTACCCTTGATGATAATATGATGAAAATGGAACTCAATCTCTGTAATTTTCACCTTCACAATCTATAATACCAGTCAAATCATGAGAAACACATCAGAAAAATCCCAAAAGAGAAATATCTTACAAAATATCCAGCCAGTACTCCTCAAAACTGTCAAGGTCATCAAGCACAAGGAATATCTGAGAAACTGTCACAGCCAAAAGGAGGCTAAAGAGACATAACAGCTAAATATAATGTGGTATCCTGGATGGGATCCTGCACAGAAAAAGGACAAAAGGTAGAAACAAACTAAAGGAATCTGAATAAAGTATTATGGGATGTAGTTAATAATAAGGTATCAATGATATTTTCTTAATTATAATAAATGTACCATAATAATGTAAGATGTCAGTAATAGAGAAAACTGTCAATAATAGGGAAAAATAGATGTCAGTAATAGGAAAATAATAGGGGAAAATACAGGTGACCTGTTGCACTATCTTCTCAATTTGTCCAAAACTGTAAACCCAAAACTGTTCTAAAAACTACAACATATTTTTAAAAAAGAAAAGAAACTGTGTGCTGCCCTTGTTTTTCATGTCACTAGCTCTTAATTCAAAGACTAGACTGGGTGTACCTAATTGATTGAGTACAAGTTATATGCTGTTCCCTTGTGGCAACAGACAAAGAAAGTGAATTTTTGGTTTGTTGAGCCTTTGTGGAGGGGTTTCTAACTCCCACCCAGACTCACATAAGACTATAAACACAGAAAAGTTATTCAGATGACTGAAATCCAAAAATTGACAAATGTTCATTACATATGACCTATGAAATGAAATTGCCTTCACTAATGTCTTGACTACCTACAAATTCCAGCTTAAAGAGTGCAACTCACAATCTATACAACACAATATTCTGAAGATGTGTAAAATATAAAATGTTGAGTATACCAGGAATTATGGCTTATGCCAATAATTCTAGCATTTTGGGAGGCTGAAGTGGAAGGATCACTTGAGGCCAGGAGTTTAAGACGGGCCTGGGTAATATTTTGAGACCCCACCTCTACAAATATATTTTTTTAAAATGTTGACTGAGTAAATACAATAGCTTTGCATAGAAAATACTTCTATTGGGTGTTAAGGGAGTCCCCTTCAGGTTGTGTTTACTAATATATTTCTAGTATAGTATTTGCCACATATTAGGATCTCAATAAAAAATTGCTGAATGAATAAAAAAGTGGACTAAGGAAAACTGTTGGCTTAAATCAGTTCAAGTTTTCTCTGTATCTTTTCCTAACTACAGGTTAAGAATCCCTTATCTGAAATCCTTGGGAACAGAAGTGTTTCAGATTTTAGATTTTTTTTCAGATTTTGAAATATCTGCATGTGTATAATGAAATACCTTGGGGGATAGGACTCAAGTGTAAACATGAAATTAATTCTTTATATTTTATATACACCTTATACATTTAGCCTGAAGGTAATTTTATACAATATTTTAAAGAAGTTTTGCATGAAACAAAGTTTGTGTAGAACCGTCAGAAAACAAAGGTGCCACTATCTCAGCCAACCATGGGGACAAGTTATGGATGTTTGGCATCCCTGTCATTCCTGACTCTTGATTACTGATAAGCAATCATTTCCTTACACTTATTCACACATAAGTACTTAACAGTAAAAAAATGACATACCAATAATACATCACTAGAATGCCTGACAATGAATAAACTGTGTATTGTGCCCCTACGTTTCGACAGCAATCTGTCACATGAGGTCAGATGTAGAAGTTTCCACTTACGGCATCATGTCAGCACTCAAAGTTTCGGATTTGAGCATTTAGATTCAGCTCAACCTATAAATACAGACACCTTCTAATCCAGAAGAGCTGGATTTAATAATGATGAGAGGCGATGGAGCTTGTACCAAATAATCCTATGCATCTCAAGGATCTAGTCCACATGGCTTCAGGGTCCTTCATTTTTACAATGAGAGTCATATTACTATAGTCTGAATGTGTCTCCTCCCGTTTTGAAATTCAGGTGTTGAAATTTAAATTTAATGACACATACTTCTCTTCCTTCTGTGTCCCCCCACCGACCAGATTTCCTCTGACCTCTCAGGCTGATCTTCCTTACTCTTTTTTGCCCACTTACTTTCCTTACCCAGATGGGACGAAGAAGCGCTGGAAGACGCTTATTTCTCTATCCGCTAAAGCGCTGAGTGCTGGGTAGCCAAGTCTATGGGGGGCGGGGCCTGGAGAAGGGGGCGGGGCTGGGAAAGGCCCAGGTCTACTTACAGACCCAGGTGGCGGGGTCTTCTGGGGGCTCCTCCCAGGGTTGCTGCGCGTGCGCGAGAGTGCTCCTGGGGATGTGCGGTGTCAATTTATGAAACTCTCAGCCAGCAGCGCGTTTAAGGATGGGGGAGGACAGGGCTTCTTAATTTCGGCGTGATTACCAACGCCAACCCGATTCACCGACCAAGACGGCGGATTCCACGGCTCCTCTCGGAACTAGCGCTTGGGCGTGGCTGAACGGGGCCCTAGGTAGGAGCCGGGCTTGCAGGTGTCACCTGGGTCGGCGGGCGGTGGGGACTCGGAGCGTGGAGTTGGAAATCACGCAGGATGGCGGCCACGCAGCACGTCCAGTGTCCGGATCCCAACCCTGCCCTCCGCGGCGGAGTCTCCGCCCTAGAGCCTGGAGCAGTGCGCAAGCTGACTCCGGAGGAAGCTAGACGTGCGTGAGAACAGACCGAGAGGGCCAGGAGTGGGGAACCGGACGGCTGGGTTCCAGATCCAGTTCTGCTAACCCAGGGATTTAACCTCTCTACTGCCCCGTCTTCCATTTTATAATAGAAGCAGTCTCCAGACGCGTAACTTGATTACTGTATCGCCATCAGCTGGTTTTGGAATAGCTGGTATTTGTGACTCGTTGAAACACCAAGTGTAAATGAATCAATCACCTGGGAAGGAAAATGGAGATTTCTTTTAATTAAGTCCGTCTTGCTTTGCTTTCCAGTTATTCCTGGCCACCCCTTAAAACATTCAAGCCTCCAGGTCATCTTATTTCAGATACTCATTTGCAAACTGCTTTCTGTTCCTCTTTACCTGGGCTGATCCCAAAAGACTCTTCTTACCTCAAGCTACTGCCCTACCTATGACCTTTTCGATTAACAACAACCTTCTTTACAGACAGATACTACCATTTTCCTACAATTAGGAAAAATATTGCACATTCCTCTTTAAGTTCTTTGAGACCACTGGCCAATATGCAAGATCTACTAGCATATTTTGACATATGTATGTGCATATGATGACCTATTGAGTATTCACTATGTGCCAAGGAGTGAGATGAGAGCGCTTTTAATATCGATAATTCAGTCAGATAGATTTTTGTTTGTTTGTTTGTTTGTTTTAGTTGTATCTTGCTTTGTTGCCCAGGCTGAAGTGCAGCGGTACGCTCACAGCCACCACAGCCTCTACCTGCTGGGCCCAGGCATCCTTCCGCCTAAGCCTTCCAACTAGCTGGAACTACAGGCATGTGCCCCCACTCCTGGCTAATTTTTTGATTGATTGTAAAGACGAGGTCTCACCAAGTTGCCCAGGCTGACCTCAAAACCCTGGGCTCAGGCAGTCCTCTCGCCTTGGCCTCCCAAAGACTGGGATTACAGGCTTGAGCCACCATATGCAGCTTTGTTATATCTGTTTTACAGTTGAGAAAATGCAAGCTCGGATTTAAGTAATTTGCTCAAGTTCATACATGCAGTAACTAGTGCAGCTGGGATTTAAGCGCATTTTGGTAAGACTCCAAAGTATGTATTCTGATCCACTGTATATTGCGTATAGCAGTGTTTCTCAATCTCAGTATTACTGATATTTTGGGTTGGATAATTATTTGCTATTGCTATTGAGGGCTATCGTGTGTAGGATGTTTAGTGGCACCCCTGGTCTCAAGTCTCTAGATGACAGGAACAACCTCCAGCTGTGACAAGCAAAACTGTCTCCAGACATTGCCAAATCTCTCACCAGGGGTAAATCTCCCCTGGTTGAGAACTTCTGGCCTAAAGGTGTATAATAAAGGTGGTCCCTGAGAGGTAAATTGCATTTGAACTTGAAGAACTATAAATCAAATAGAAAGCTGTATCTGGACTTCCCTGAGTGTTGTGATTCCCATAATTTGGCAGGCTCTTTGGGGCAACCCTAAAAGCTATGCTCAGTTGTTATGAGAGATATTGACTTCTGTGGGAAGGCTTTTGAGTCAGAGTGATTGCTGTACCAACTGTACAGGTCTCATCTCTCTGCACTTGAGCTGTACTCTGCAAAAACTCACACCAAAGAGAAATGCCTATTCTGCTACCAAGCTGTGTTTTATGCCTTCTGAGTAAATCAGTGCCAAATATGACATATGATTGGCTTGTGAGTCTAAATGTTTAGTTATGCCTGAGACCCCCTAGTGGGCATTGTATCCTGGCCCATACATAGTAAGTCCTAACAAATATAAATTTTAATTATTATCATCTAGGAACATACTTTTATTTATCGCTAATAATTAAATAGTGGGTATTCTAGTTTATTTTTAGTAATCGTCTCTTCCCTTAATTTCTAGTGCTATTACCAGTTTTATTCATTTTGTAGAACTTTATTGATCCTTTAATAAGAACTTGGGGAAATATCCTAACTGAAGTTTTGTTTTGCTTAGTTTTAAAGCAAAAATTCTTTATCACCTGATACAGAAGAAACCTAATTGCAATTCAATTATGAGATCTTTTTAAATGAAGGAAATGACTATTTCCTTTATCATGTTTCTATTTGTGTGTGTTTCTCTCTGTCTTTTGAGGGGCTGGTTAGGGGAAGGGGAAAGCATATTTTCCCATTTTAAGAAAGGAAAACAAAAATAGAAGGAGAATCCATAATATGTATTATTTGTGGGAAATGTTAGGAATATTCTTTATGTTTTATCTTTTAATATTGTGGGCCATATGTCTATCTTTCCCAGCATTGCAGGGTTTGTGTTTGAAGCTCTTGGAACTTTTCTCCTTACAGTGATATAACTTGACTGAAATCATACTGCATTTAGTGTACAGGTGCACAGCTCATGTCTGAGAATTATTTGACTCCTCTAGTGTAGGGAGTCAGTATTGAGGCTCGCCTGAGCTTTAGAAATTTAGGCGGACTGTGGACCCTGAGACCATTAGGATGAGTTTGGGAGCTTATGGCCCATTTCCCACTCTAGTAAGATGGATTTGAGAGTTCTATTTATAAAGATGCAACCTCTGAACAAGTTGGTCATCTCAAAACCTCAGATCCTGGCTCTACTTGAACAAAGTGAGTTCCTGAGAGAAGATGTGTCTTGGAAGCAGGAAACCATCCCCATCGTGGAGACATATGACTATGAGGCATCTCATCAAAAGTTTAGACATTTCCAGTATTTGGAAGTGTCTGGGCCCTAGGAAGCCTTGTGCCAACTCTGGGAGCTGTCTTCATACAAAGAAGCAGATTCTATAATTTTTGGTGCTGGAGCAGTTTTTGGCAATCCTCCCTGAAGAAGTCAGAATTTGGGTGAACTTACAACATCCAAGAAACAGTAAAGATGTGGCGACCGTTATAGAAGATATAATCGAAATGCTTAAAGACCCAGGTGAGAATATAGAATATTAGAAGTAGAATAGCTGATCCTTCCCATATGAAGAGAAATTATCTTTTTCTGAAGCTAGATGGTGTCGGAGGCCAGATCATAAAGGATTGTATATTATTTTATTAGGAAACCTGGGCTTTATGATGTCAGTAATAGAAATAGAATTAGATCTCATATGCTGGATAAGGGAGTAACAAAGTTTGATTTGCCTTTTACAAATATTATGTTGGCATTCACGTAGAGCGGGTTTGGCAAAATATGACACATGAGCCAAATATTTTTTAAAATAAAGTGGTGTTGGAACATAGCTACAGCTATTTACATTTTGTTTGTGATTGCTTTCATGCTACAACCAGAATTGAGTAATTGTAGGAGAGACTGTATTGCCCACAAAGGCTAAAATATTTACTATTTGGCTCTTTACAGAAAAAGTTTATTGGCTTCTCATGTAAAGTAGAGAAACATAAGGATTCCAAACACAGAAAAAACAGTTAGGAGATTGTTGAAATAGATTAGGTATTAGAGAATGAGCTTTGGGAAAATGAGTTTAAACCTAAAGGAATTATGGAATAGATAGGGTATGAGTAAGATACATTTTAATGTAAATTCACATGTATTGACTTGTATGAATGGAATGTAAATAGAAAATTTTGGAGGCATGGAGGTGAATACATTATTTATGTGGCATATTTAAGTTGAGGTCCCAATGGGGCTTCCACAATGAATAAACCTATATATAATAAACAATATGACTTTAGTGCTCAGAAAGAGATTTGGAAGCTTAAAGATATGATCAAAGAAGTAGGATAAATAGAGATCTTTAGGTAGCATTGATATTTATGAGCTGATCTAGATCTAACTACCAATTACAGGAAATATAGAGGGTAGCAGAACATGTTAAACTATACCACAATAATACCATTAGTAAAATCCAAACTGTGGGAAACTACAAGGCAGTCCAGTTTCTAATGGAGCAGGGAGGGGTATGGCAGAGAGATTTAGAAATATTTTTTTAAATGTAAAAGATATGTAACTAATTGTGTAAATGTAGATTTTATAACACATGAGGCCATTGACTGGCTATCTGACAAGGAATTATTGATTGGGGACAGTGATTATATTGGTATTATGGTTATATTTAGTCTTTATTAAAAATTTTTAAATAAATCAAACAACTGAGCGAAAGAAGAGAGGCCAGGTAAGCAGGCTAGAAAGGAATAATCTAAGATGTTAAAGAAGCAGGAAGGATTGGTGTCTGGGATAAGAAAGAAGAAATCTTCAAGAAGACAGTGTTCAACAATGGTGTAACAAAAAGGTCCTATTTAAGATGAGTATGGAAAGTAATTTATTAAAATTATTGATTGAGAAGAAATTTTAAACCTTAGTTTGAGTAGTCTCAGGATTTGAGGGGGTACTTATTTGTAGCAAGTTATATTAGTTTTCTATTGCTACTATTATAAATTGCCACAAACGTGGTGACTTAAAACAACACAAATGTGTTCTTTTACAAGACTGTAGATCAGAGATCCAATATGGGTCTCCCTTGGCTACAATCAAGGTAAAAGTAGTAATGTGTTCCTTTCTTTTCCTGTATTTTTCCACTGTTCAAAACCATTTTTGAACTCGTTGATTTTGATGCCTTTTAGTGCTTCTGCTGTTTTTTGTTTTACCTCTCACACACTAGCAAAACATTTCCCTTTGAGAACCTGTTTTAATCTGGGGTAACAAAAAAAAAAGTTGCTGGCGTGAGATCTGGTGAATAGAGAGGGTGGGACATGGAAGTCATGCTGTTTTTGGTGAAAAACTGCTGAACACTCAGTGTGGTATGGGCAGGTTGGTCTCGAAATGGGCAAACATGTTGAAAGAATCTCCAAAAAGAAATTCACTGAAACTGAAGGCAGCCTTTCACAACAACACTAGCTGGTACACTGATGCCAATGGGTTCCTAGAACATTACCTAGTGGGAGATGCCTGTACTACAAGGGGGCTGCCCTCCAAAACAATTCTGTTTTTTGTTGGGGGTTTTTTTGTTGTTGTTGTTCCCTTCTCATATGTGTTGAACAAAAAGAACAACCAATAGTTTAATATATTACAACATCCAGAATGAACAACCAATAGTTTAATATAGTACAACATCAAGAATAGTATAATTAAATGACATGAACCTCTAAAATTTTTTTTTTTTTTTGCATGAGAGAAATTGTTTTAAGGAAGTAGAAATTGTGAGGAACAAGTGTATCCAAACAATATCCAAGATCATAGTATTTGGAAGATGCAAAGATATGCCTTTGTTGTTGACCAAGGTTCATTTTAGATAAGAAGAGAGAAGGAAGATTCTATCAAGAACTTGAGAATGTATATAGAATTTTTTTTAATGGAATGAGGGTTTTGGAGAATATGGTTGTAAAATTTCAAGAAAGAAGTCAGCAGGGAAGAAGGGAAGGAAAGGATATTCAGACAGCAATGCTAAGAAGAAAGCTAATTGGAAATGTTTGTGCCTTTCCAAGATATCTCATATATTTCCAAGAATGTCAAAAGTAAAGGACTATGAGAATTAGCAGACTGAGGTTCCACAAGGTGTTATAGGCCTGAATAAAGGTAACAGAACATAATCTTCGCAGTGTTCACATGATATGTTGCTGAGAACTTCAGATGTGTTTTAAGAAGTCCCATGCAGTTTTTAAAATTGTCTTTTATTCCAATTATACACTTACAATGGAGGATTATTGCTTATTGTTATGTAACTGCATGGTTCTAAGATTCTGGGGGGTTTCAAAGGTTTAAAAAATGGGAATGTAAATAATGTAGGTTTGCCAACTTTCAATTTTTTTCAAATAAGAACATTTTTAAAATCAACAAGTGTTAAGTTACACAAAAGAAATGACATTTTAACATCAAAATAAAGTCCTTTACATTGAATAAATGCAGTGTTGTAGCAAAATTACTATATTGTTTTTATTCTTTTCTCATTTCACCCTAAATCAGTGAAAACTTTATCACAGCCCAGTATCGGTCCATAGTTTGGCATATAAGTATCACTGGTATAACTCATGAATCTTGGAGAACTTCTAAAATGACTCTTGGATAAACTTCTCACTAAAGGGCGAGAGAGCAGAATTAGTTGCCTCTCAGAATTTTCTTGTCTTAAAAGAAACAGTAGTTCAAGGTGACCAGATTGCCTAAGTTTGTATATAATATGCACAGAGCAAGTTAGTGGAAAACAGCCCTTGAGTAGAATTCTCTCCAATGTGTTTGAGGAAGGGATTAGTTGGATAAAATATTCTTAACTACAAGTAGAATTACAGTCTGATGCTAATCCACAGTTAGACTTTAGTTATGATAGTAGTAATTTTTTGAAATCTGTGATAAGCACAGATGAGATCTGAAAATATTATATTGGCTCTCTTCTCTCTGAATCAGTAGATCTCAATCCCTGGTGAAATATCAGAATCATTTTTTGAGCTTTTTAAAAAATAAAATATCTGGGCCCTATCCTTGGAAATTCTAATTGCTGGTAGGGCCTAATGGTATTTTCTCATAATTCTACAGATAATTCCTATGAATAACATGTTTTTTAAAATTATAATTGTTAAAAGTTGCTCCAGGGCAAAAATTGTCTCTCTAATATTTTCATTCATCTTCCTCAGATATATCCTATAAGGACTCTGCCCCTAAGAAGAAGAGCATCAAGGAGAAAATGGAAATGGACTCACTAATGGACAAACTCCAGGTGAATTAGGACTCTACTTATTACTGGAAGTGTATTTTTTTTAGTGTCACCTGCCTTTACTTTTCTGACCTTTGAACTTTTGCCAAACATAGTTCAATCCAAGGATGTGAGACTTTTTAGTTGGTGGTACATTCTTTGGAGCAGATTTTGTCTTAGCCATATATACTCTGTGTATATCTTTTCCCTGAAGAATATAGCTATAGTATATATATATATATATATATATATAGAGAGAGAGAGAGAGAGAGAGAGAGAATATATATACATAGAATCTATAGAATCTATATATAGACTCTATATATACATAGAATCTATATATAGAATATATATACACATAGAATCTATATAGAATATATATACATAGAATATAGAAAGTATATATAAAATATATAGAGAGAATATATATAGACAGAATATATATAGAACATATATAGAGAGAACACATATATAGAGAACATATAGATAGAGAACATATAGGTAGAGAATATCTAGATGTATAGAATATAGCTTCCATTTTGTCTACAGAAGCTATAGATGTAGAGCCTACCCAGGAAAATATTTAAAGTTAAAAGTGAAGGGGTCCCAAGGGTAGAATCCTGAACAATGTCATTTACTAAACAGGAAAAGAAGAGACCTCAAAGGATACTGAAAAGAGAGAACAAAGACTGTAGAGGAAAACCAGGAAAAATATAGTTACTGAGGCCAAAGGATGATAATAGTTAAAGGAGAAATGCTTTAATAGGTTAAAATAATACAGCTTAAGTAGTGTCTATTCATTTATCATAGAGATATTAATGTGCATGGAAATAGAAGCCACATTGTGGTAAGGTGAGGAAAAAGAAGGTGAGAAAGCAGACAATACTGATGTAGACTTATGCACAAAGATTGGTTGAAGAGAGCAAAAAGGAAAGATATTTGTATATTTCAGTGTGATTGAAGATGCCAATAAAGACAAGGTTAAAGATACTGGAGAAAGAAGTGGAATACTTGATGGTATGATAGGAGGGAATTTATTTATTAACACATATTCATGCAATACATAATACGCCATATACTTTTTGAAAGCTAAAAATATAATTGGTAAGCAGGACAAAATTTCTGCCTTGTGGAAATTACCATCTAGTAGAGGTATGCAGATAAATACAAGCAAATAAGATAATTGCAGATAGTAAAAATTATTTCAGAGAAAAGAAAGAAACTATGCAGTAGTGACTGATTAGTAGGGAGGCTACTTTGGGTAGTCAGGCAATCTTGCCTGTCTGACAAGTGACATTAAACTGAGTCCGAAATGGTAAGAGTTATTAGCAGGCTGCATTTCTCAAAGACAGTGCCCCACCTCTCCCAGCAGAACCTATATTTTATTACAAATTTCCCTCAAATCTACCATAAACTCTTCCTGTTCTGAATCCATTTTATGTAAATTCTTTGTCCCCACAGTAAGTTCTTGTTCCGCAATTATTTCAACTTTTTTTCTCCTCAACCAAAGTGTAAACTAACCTAGAATAAAGACTGCACCTTGCTTTTCTCTGGCAGCCCTCACAGAGTGTATATATAGTACCAACTGGTTTGACCCTTAAGGCAATTTGATTTTCATCGCAGAACCCCAAATATTGTCCTATCAATTTCTTCTATGTGTATTCTTGCTCCTATCCTATTCTTTTCACATCCATTTCTCCTCTGGTGATATTTTCTGGAGTGACATTTGATTTAAAAGGAATTTAATATTTTAGGAACCAGTGGCACTCAAAGATGTAGTTATGGAATTCAGCAAGGAAGAGTGGGAGCAACTGGACCCTGCTGTAAAGAACCTGTATGGGGGATGTGATGCTGGAGAACTTTCAGAACCTGAATTCACCGTGGAAAGGTGGTTTCTATGTGTTTACCAGATCTATCCTTTAGTAGTCTCTTCTACTACCGCTAATAGCTGTAGAACCTCTGAAGCGGTTAAGTTCATTCTTGAGTCCAGGTTTAGCTTTCCTAATAATCTTTTGTTTATTTATTGTGTATAGCAGATTTTCCAACTCTATCTGGTTCAAAGTCCTTTCTGATGTTGAGCCAGAAATACACAAGTCCATGTATTCTTCTGGTCTTATCCTTCAGCAGTTTAGGCTATTGAGTTGAAACAGAATTCTCTTCTCTGTAAAAGTGTCTTGACGTTTCATGTATGTTTGTGGTTGTCATTGCTTTTATTTTTCTATGAACAGTACATCTACTTTCCAAACTGGTTGAGATCCCTGAGTGAGAGAGTAAGAAAAAAGATAGATAATGGAGGGAGACATTTCAAGGAGGACAATTTTTGTTGAGAACCAAGTAGAAATAAATCCGCTTCTAAGAAGCTTCTGTTGGTTAAATGCATAAACAATGTACAACCCAATCTTTGAATTATTAGTTGGGGAGGAGACAGCGAAACCTAAATTTGGAGGGGGAAGACATCGTTGCCATTTGTTTATAAGTTCCTTCACTTATGTGGCAAAATAGCATAATTGTTTAGGACCACAGACACCTAATTTAAAACTGGGTGACCTGGTGCGGCTTTTCTGCCCATTTCCTCATCTGTAATATAGACTTAGTAAGAGTACCTACCTCCGGGTTCTGTGAGGATTAGATGAGTTATGCCTGGCACATGATAAGTATAAAATTAGTAAACAATAGCTATCATATTATTCTTTGTTTAAAGGAAATCTACTTTATACTGTAGTGATTTCTAGTAATCTTTTTATGTAAAATATCTTTTAGGTTTTTTAAATCAATTTTTTTTCTTTTTAGAGAGAGGGTTTTACTGTGTTGTTCAGACTGGCCTCACATTCCTGAGCTTATGTGATTCTCCTGCTTCAGCCTCCTCCTGTAGAGTTCTTAACTTATAACTTAACTCCTTCCCCCTCACCATTTTAATTTATTCTTTATTCTTGTTAACATTTTGGGAGAGAATATAAAATTATTGTGAGATTAATAAAAAATATAATAAGTACAGGAGAGTATGAAGAGGACTATAACTCACTCATTTATGTCACTTCTCAGAGTGAGCTATACAGCATTAACATTTTTAAGCCATTATCTTTGTTTGTGATGTTAAGTTTCTGAAGATTTCCTTTTTTTCCAAAATAGTGAGACAATTTTCAGAGTTTTTCCAGAATTCATCAGGAATATATCATCTTATATCCTACTCTTTTAACCTAACAAGGTGTCATGAGCAATTACTGTTTCACTAAATAGTCTGAAAATGTGGCACCTAATTCATTATATAACATTCTGTCATATACACTTATAATATATTTCTCCATTCTCTCCCTCACTCTTGGACATTTAGGTTATTGCCTAAATTTTTCGGGGTTGTCTGATTACTTCCATAAGATACATTATTAGAAGAGGAACTTCAATATCAGATTAACTATCTTGTTACATTATGCTAAATTATCTACAGAAAGGTTATACTATTCCATACTCTCAATAATAATAGAGTATTATCTCTTCATTTATTATTATCATCTCCTAACCCTGAGGGATTTTATCTTAATTCTTTATTAATTTGATAGTCAAATTACTGTATTTCTTTCTTCCTAAGGTAAATTCCTCCTCCCCCATTGTCCTTTGGACCTCATTTCTCCCTACCTTTCCTCACTTATATTTTTACCATTTCTGTCTCATCCTTTGATCAGATTTTTAACATTTTCTGGTCATTACTGTTTTTTAAAATTTTTCTTTTAACTCTACATCCTCTTCTAGCTCTTACTCTGTTTCTCATCTCTCATCATTGTAGCCAAATATGTCATGTTATGGTGTACTTGCTTTTCTCATTTCTTCACCTCCTATTCTTAAATCCATTCCATTTTATCTCTTACCCCAAACGTGCATTGGAAACAGCTGTTGCTAAGATCTTTAATGACTTTACTTATGTCCAGTAGACATTTTTTTCATTCCTTATTTTACTTGACGTATCAACAACAGGTGACACTGTACCTCCTTCTCAAAATACTCTTAGGTTCTTGCAATATTTCTTTTTCTTTTCTTTTTTTTTTTTTTTGAGTTGGAGTCTTACTCTGTCACCAAGGCTGGAGGGCAGTGGCATGCTCCCAGCCACCACAGTCTCGACCTGCTGGTCTCAGGCGATCCTTCCACCTCAGCCTTCCAAGTAGCTGGAACTACAGGCATGTGCCAGCTACCACGCTCAGCTAATTTTTTGATTTATTGTAGAGATGAGGGCTCGCCAAGTTGTCCAGGCTAGTCTCGAACCTGCGGGCTCAGGCAATTCTCTCACCTCGGCCTCCCAGAGTGCTGGGATTATAGGTGTGAGCCTTCTCACCCGGCCAGTTCTTTCAATATTTCTAATTTTTCTTTATTTTTACTTTTCTTTTTCTTTCTTTTTTGGTTGCTATTCCAGCTCTATTGTAG
>CAUYQG010291975.1:0-98441 GCA_963574415.1 Tarsius wallacei
CGGCTGATTTTTTGATTTATTGTAGAGATGAGGTCTCGCTTGCCCAGGCGGGTCTCGAACCCGCGGGCTCAGGCAATCCGCTCACCTCAGCCTCCCAAAGGCGCGGGATTACAGGCTGAGCCACCGAGCCCGGCTAGGATATTTAATATTATTATAAAATCATTTAAAAAATTTAGTTCTCAAAGTTGCAAACCCATTTATGATGGAAACTCTCGAAACAGAGAAAATCTTGCTTCACATATATTGTATACTATTTCATGGCTTATTCCATTAATTGTAAATTGCTTTTATGTCAATGAAAATTATTAACATGTTCAATACTGTAATATTGTGAGGCTTCTGATGTAGATCATTCAACTATAATTATGTTTTACATTTTTTTTCTTGAAGGTAAATGCTCATTTCTTTTAGAAATCCAAGGTTCTGGGATAAACAGTTCTTTTAAAGCAATATAGGATTTAGTTCAAGCCCTGAAGATAATTAAAAAGTTTCGCAAATGGGTTGGCCCTGAAATCCAAATCTTGAGATAGACCAGGGATCCAAATAAAATAAGACAATCTGGCTCAAGCTTTATAAAATCATGCCAAAATTCCATCTTCAACTATTTTTTCAAAAAACAATATATGTTGTGGTGGCCAAACAGAAAATAATCACATTATTTTATGATGAAGACTATGGTTCATATCTTTCTCTAAAGTGAATTTTATTTTTTCCCTGTCTTATCTTCTTCCGTTCAAGGATTGCAATTAATTAACATAATTATTAAATAAATTGTTCACAGTGAAATACCCATTTTCAAACTTCAAGATTCTTTTTTTTTTTGAGTTGGAGTCTCACTCTGTGGCCCAGACTGGAGTGTTCCCGGCCACTGTAGCCTCCACCTGCTGGGCTCTGGCGATCCTTCGGCCTCAGCCTTCCAAGTAGCTGGAACTACAGGCGCGCGCTACCACATGCGGCTAATTTTTTGATTTATTGTAGAGATAAGGTCTCGCCAAGTTGCCCAGGTGAACCTCGAACCCGCGGGCTCAGGCAATCCACTCACCTCAGCCTCCCATAGCATGGGCTTACAGGCTGAGCCACCGAGCCCGGCTCAAACTTCTAGATTCATAGACACTTAGAAGGACCTTTCCCTTCACTCGCTCACTCTCACAAAGATCTTTTCCCTTTTGCTGTATTTGATACATTTGATTCTAAAAAGCAGGATGTTTAAAAAATATATATGTAGTAGGAACTCAGACTCTTCAGTTGGTCCCCAAATGGCTTGCTGCATCAACATTTTACCACTAAGAATGTATTATATCTTATCCCAAATCATATCAGCTCCAATTTTTAAGCTGTGCAGTCCTGGGGTAATTTTTATATACATTCTACTGTATAAATTCATTTTGCAGATTACTTGCCTCCATCTGTGACAAGTTGTTTGAGTTTTAAAGGAATGTCATTGAGAATAAAAGGGAGCAGATAATGCCAGAGCCTAGAGCACTACCTATAGATGACAGGCTTAGGCAGGATGCCAAGAGGACAGTTTGAGCTGCCTGGAGCTCCAAGATACCCTAGGTGGGCAGCAAAATAATAGAAAAGGTAAGAGAGCTGACTCTACTTTTACCTATGTCCTGTTTTGCCCGGGACAATTATATTGGAAGACAGTTTGATGTACTAGAACTCTATTTTAACCAAAAATTCTGAATCTGAAGTCTGAAGCTTAGTGAACTTTAAGGACTAAACTTATTAATTAAGTAGGTGATGTATTAATTCAAAAGTTTCACCAAGCAAAGTACACCAAGTAACAAAGCCTTTCTACATACCTAAGAAGATAATTAAAAGATCACACCGTGTTTAAATTTTTTTTCTATTTGCAAGAAAATTTTTATCTGAATTATCTGTTTATAATTTTCTCAATATCCATTTAACTGTCACACAGCTCATGGCCGTAGTACTAGCTGAATTATAATTCACATATTTATAATTTTCTAAGTTATCTTATATAACTAAATAAGTTAGTCATTTACCATAGTTATTTATACTACTGATTCAAGAAAATAGTTTTTCTAAAATCATAGCCAGAATAAATGCATAGAAAAGAATGTAATTGAATAAACATATGGAAAGCAGAACTAACAGTGATGTAAATTCTGAAAGAAATAAAATTGTTCATAAATAAATTATTAATAAGATGCATTTACAGGAATCATAAGACTTGACCTGGATAAAAATTAGCTACAAAAAAGAAAATGTAAACTTAGAACTATGTAGAAAAATTTCTGTTTGTAAAACTTTCATTTAAAAAAGTCTTTTTAGAAAAGATAAAAATCTTTGTTACATCTTTAAAATACAATGCATCAATATGATGAAAACTATCTTTCATAAAAGTTAATAGCAACAACTCTAAAAACAGAAACATTTTAATAAGTATTTTTAGAGGACTATATACTGTTTTGAAATTAATAGAAAATTATGAATATTTATTTTATGTTCACATTTGCTCTAGTTATTATATTCTCATAAGAATCCTCATAAGGTAAACGTACTGAAGAAAGTACATTAAATCCTTTCTAATTAACGCTGTAGTTATGAGGACTAAAAAAAGCTGAAATTTATTTATAAAAAATTGTGTATTTATTCTTACATGTTTAAACTCTAGTTATTTTCAAATACTCTCCATTTAATGCAATACACCTATGGAGATGCTTTTTCCACTGCTGAAAACAGTTTTTGAACTCGTCAATTCTGATGCCTTTTAGTGTTTCTGCTGTTTCTTGTTTTACCTCTTCCATATCTGCAAAAACGTTTCCCTTTGAGAACTTTTTTCATCGGGGAAACAAACAAACAAAAAAGTCATTTAGGGTTAGATATGGTGAATAGGGAGGGTGGGGCACAAGGGTCATGCATTTTTGGTCCAAAACTGCTGAACACTCAGCACAGTGAGGGCAGGTTGTTTGTGTCAATCACCCACCATGAAATGGACAAACTCACTGAAAGAATCTCAAAAATTAAAAAATTTTTTAAAAAATTTACTGAGGCTGAATGCAGCTTCTCACAACAATGCTAGCTGGTACACTGACGCCAATAGGTTCCTTGAAAACTTATCTAGCAGGAGAAACATGTACTATAAGGGGCCTGCCCTCCAAAAAATAATTTCATTTTGGGGGGATCCCCTTCATATAGGCTTATATCAACATTTTTTAAAGGTTTTTTTCTACTTCTAGACAACTAAAACTTGGCTAACAATATTACGTTTCTTGGATTCCACAACTATATCCTAGAAAACAAACAACATTTTAATTTCTACATCCTCTCACAACTCTACAAATGCCTGACTTAGTTGCACAATTTAGTGATACAGTGGCTTGTATAAATCCACTTTATAAGTTTAAACTATAAAATTTCAGTTACAAATGTTCAAGAACCAAAAAAAAAATAATGTATATAATATTATTTAAATTATACTTTATGTAGATACTATTAAAAATACATGTTTCATGTTATACATATTTTGTATAAATATTTTAAATACAATAGTTTACCCAAAACTACATGTACTATATCATAGACTATTAAGGGATTTTCAAGAATAATTTTATTAGACCCTATTTGTTTTGCATAGTAACTTTGGAAACTACTTTTAGTGTAAGATATTAGAGAGATTTATCCCAAGGAAGACAGACATTTAGAAATTAAGTCTTCTTTTTATAATTTGTACTCTCTTAAATGGTATAGAATTCTGGATTTAATAATACATTATTCTGAATAATAAAGAGAAACAAAACATCGCGTCTTCCTCTTTCCTTGGCTACTCTTGTCTGGCAGGGATAGAAACCTTTTAAATAAGGAGGATTGAATATACGGAATTTGTGGGGAAGCACTGAAGCAAACCACATGATGTAAGAGCAGGAAGCAGATGCCACCACTAGTGCTGGGGAATAATGGAAAGCGATTAGGATAACCAGAACCCAGGAGCAGGTCTCCGAGTGGGGGGCACTGCCTGATATCTCTGAGCAGACAGTGAAGCGGAAAAAGCTGAATGCTGAAACCCATTGCCACTGTTGAGATGCTGGGACACAAGCCTCAGCAAATGGGTGTAAAGGAGTCACTCCTCCTCTCCTCCTGTCTCTTCAACTCCCTAGATTTCCTATGGACAGAATGTAAAGTGAAGCCAATTTTAAAGAAGTCTGTGAGGTGTAACTTGCACAGTTCCAGTTCCAGTTACATAGAGAAGGGTAGATTGGGAGCCGAGTGACAAGGATAAAAATCTAGCACAACTATAAAGCAGTCGTTGACAAGGCTTGTTTATTACATTATTTGAGTGCACATATCAAGGTTCATTTAGGCCTCATTACAAGTAATATTTATAAAAAACTATTCAACATTAATAAAATATTTTTCTGCTATAAAGCTACAATTCTTGGACTTTTAAGTTCATAGGCTTAAAATTTACTTATGTTATTCATATTTAATCCTACATTTAATTAGATGTTCTTGATATGGAACATTCAGGAGATGGTGTTGTGTAGAGGAAAGAACCCTAGATTATACATCTAAATAATTAGTTTTCAATCCAGTTTTGATCACTATTGATTTTGGATAAATCTCGTAAAAATTGCCTGAACCCTATATTCCTCTTTGTGGACTTTATTGATGATTTCTAATGTCATTTCAAGATTCAGGAGCTGGAAATGTATTTGGTTAATAAATTATAGAAGAATAATGCAATATTCTTTGTTATTTTTTGAACAGGGTGATATGATAGAATTTACATGCATTACATGACTTGATCAACCCATTGCTTCCATATACATAGCTGCTTTGTTACGTAAAAGGAAAAGTAAAGAGTCTCTTCAGTAATAGCACTTTGTTGAAAGAACTGCTCAATTGTAATAGAACTAGCTCTTTGTTTTGTACAAAATAGTTACATTATTGCTGAAGTAGGAGAAAATGCAATTCAATTTGCCCAGAATTAGAAGAACATTGAGAACTATTACCTTAATTGTGCCCTTTTCCATAAATGTTATAATTTGGAAGGGAAAATACAAAGTACTATAGTTATTTTAAAACTCAATAAATTGAAACTACTGAATAATCAATCTAGCATATACAAAGAGCTTGAGGTGTGGAATAATTTAACATTTGGAAATCTTGCCATTATTCTGAAATGTTAAAATAAGAATCAAATTAGCAAAAATATTGGCTTTTGAAACAGGATAAAATTTGTTAGAGAAATAAATGGAAAGGACTGTCTCGATAAACATGGAAGAGAAAATCCTGAAGTCTTAATGCTGACCCCAAGCCACTACAATTCTGGAATTTATTAAAAGGAATAATTCATGAAGCATTTGGAAATAATCTTTCTACTATATTATGCATTCATGAGCTGTTTATTAGGGTATTATGGCTACTTTTGGTCACTACAGTTTTTAAAAAATGTGGACAAACTGGAAAAGATCAAGGAAGAATGAGAAAAGTGAATAAAGGTTTAGAAAGTAGTGTCCCGAGGAAAGGTTTAAACTTGACATGCGTTGCTTATAATAGAGAAGAAAAGCCCATGGTATAGTCCAATTGTTTTTAAATACTTGAAGAAGTTTCATAAGATTGTAAGTAATTAATATATTTTTTCTCTACACCAGTGCTGCCTAGGACAAAAGGGAATTTGATTAGAAAACATTATGTTGTGTGTATACCCCCCAGTAAAATTGTTTGCTTTTCTCTGTCTTTGGTCCAGTGATGGAGCTGCTAGAATGTTACTTCAGTAATCCTCAAGGGGATAAATCTCCCTTAAAATCTGAAAGAGATCTCTGTCTGTCCAAAGGTGCTTCCTTGGTCGAGGAAAGGGCCTATATAGGTATCTTCTTCTATGTTTTGGATGATGTAGGCCCAGGACATTTAGTCAAACAAACTTTACAAGGGTAGGTGGATACACTGGAAAGAAAAGGCACATAGGGTCTTTTGAGTTTTGATAGTTAGAAAAAAAGAAAACAGCTAAATCTCTAGGCAGGTGGCCACTGGTCCAGAGGTACAAAGACAATTGCTGTTAATATTTTGAAACAACAGAAACTGAGTGATGGCTGAATGTGTCTGAGAGAGATGAGCAAAATAGCTGGATTTTGTGAGTCTGAGCAGTGGAGATTCTTCTTCCATATTCATTTTCAGAGAATAAGATCCTTCTTTGGAGATTCATGGACTTAGTCACCTAGCTGACTGTAGAGGACCAGTTGTCAACAGGGACACCATGTGGTAGGGAAAAGCAATGGCAGTAGAGAATGGTGAGAAATCAAGCTTTTCCAGCTAAGTAGGGAGAGGCAAAAGCCCACAAAAAACTGGGGGATATTTGAGACCATAATAAAGA
This sequence comes from Tarsius wallacei, assembly GCA_963574415.1. NCBI lineage: Eukaryota > Metazoa > Chordata > Mammalia > Primates > Tarsiidae > Tarsius > Tarsius wallacei. Next base: position 6,341 of record CAUYQG010291975.1, read on the forward strand.
TATGATTGCATGTACAGCCCAAGTTGGAAGAGTAGCTATTATAGAAAACAGCTGTCTTAAGAGGGTATGTTTTAAAGACCAAAGGAATAATTTAAAAATGTTAAGTTGAAAATATTTAATGATTAGCAAATATCATTTCCTCAAAAAGTTGTTTGTAATTTGCCTAAATGAGATCAGATCATCCCATTTTCAACTCTCCTGGCACCATGAACTTCTACTCAGAATTCATCAAAATTGAAAATTTGGATTTATTGCTCTATTGTTAACAAGCATGTCTCCCTCTGCAGACTATGCCTTCCACAAGAAAAGTTGTATGCATCTCACCTTTGTATCTTGAGCATAGGCTCCATAAGGCTCACAGGATCACCATATATTTTCAGCCTCTGTCACAATGATACATAACATGCATTCAGTGTGTCACTTGGCACATAATGCATGCTAAATAAATATTTAGAGAGTAAATATCATTTTTCAATAGTCTAAAAGTTAAAGTTTGGTGACAAATAGGTCTGAAGAAAGAATAAAAATGTAAAAAATTAAAATTAAAAAAAGTTAATCACATTATTTTAAAACCTTTTTGCAATGATGAAAATCCCAGGCCCAGAGAACGTCACTAATGTATCTTTCCAAACATTCAAAAAAAAATGTAAATAAGAAATGACACTAATCATGTATAAATTCTTCCAAGAAGTAGAAAAAGAGGTAATAGTTTCTAATTCTTTTTATAAAGTTAGTGTCCAAATCTTATTCTAAACCCTGACAAGGATATTAAAAAAAGGAAAATTACAGACCAGCCATAAGCATAGATGTAAATATCTTCAATAAAATATGAGTATTTTGAATTCAGTATGTTTTTATATATACATATATAATACCATATAGGATTTTTGACATATGGAAAGTTAGGTTAACATTGAAAATCAATCAGTATACTTTACCACACCAAAGAAAACAGAGGAAAGAGGAGAAAACATCCATCATTCTTTTGATAGATTTACAGGGCGGGGTGTGGTGGCTCATGCCTATAGTCCCAGCAAATTGAGAGACCAAGGTGGGAGGATTACTTGAGACCAGGAGTTTCAGACCACCCTGGGCAACATAGTGAGATGTCATATCTACAAAAAAGAAAACTTTTTAAAAAGCCAAGGGTGGTAGGAGATCCTCATTGCTGTTACTGTATCTTGGATTCAGGGGGTACACATACATACCCATTGCACTGTCATACAGAGTGGTTGGTAGTGGGGAGTGGGTCTCAGGGAAACCATACCACCATCAGTGAACAGAGTGATTTGCAAGTAGTTCCTGAATCCTAGTTCCCCATCATCTACCTTATTCAACTCTCAAAACTATAAGAGACAGCAAAGCTTCCCACCCACAGCCCTGTTTCAAAATAGAACAAATTCAGAGCCCCGAATTGGAAATCCGGCCAGTAAAATAAGGCAAGCAAAAGAAGACAACTGGAACAAAAGAAATAAAACCATCCTTATTCACATTCATAACTGTGTGCCTAGAAAATATAAAGAACTTAGTTAGAATCAATAAGTAAATTTAACAAAGCTATGGAACATGTGTTTAATTTACACACATTGTATTTCAATAACAAAGTAAAATGGAAAAAATTGATATTTTTATGTTAGCATCAAGAAACATCAAATATCAAAAATAAAAATAAAAATAGAAATACAGAAATAATTCTATCAGAAAACCAAATAAAGCAGAGTCTCTGCTCTGGAAATGTAAGTACTCTGTCAGGGAACAGGCAAATTACAAAACAATGTATACATGCAGAGGACAAAACATCATCATAGCACAGATAATGGAACAACCAGTTTAGGAGAGTGGAGGTAGAAAGACCTGGGTGTGCGTGACAAATAAGTTTGATTCTGAGAGACCATAAAAAGGATAATACATAAGTGAAAGAACATAGTCCAAAATGGAATTTCTCTGGTTTCATTGAGCTTATACATGATAATAATCCTTTCCTGGAGCCCTGGACGAGTCACAGGACATTGAGATTAACATCTTCATCCTAAGAATTTGTCTTTTAGCTACTGGCCCTGCCCTTCTCATCCATCTGACTGACCCACCCATTGATCTGGTTATCAGAGATACGAGAAACAGACCCCATCACCATGACCTGACCTCACCTCCTGTGAATGCTTGCATGCTTGCCTGCTCCACCTCCCCCAAAATAAGTTTTAAAAACTCCTAGTCTCATTGACTGCCATGCTTTCTTTAAGTGCATGGCTCCCTTTCCACTCTTGGAGAGGTAGATCCATCCCTGTTATCTGATCTACTTTCTAAATCAGCTATCTTTGCTAATCCAAAAAAAAAAAAAAAAAAGAAAGACTTCTATCAAAAGATGTCCAAAGCCTTTACACTAGAAAACTAACATTCTGTTTGTTTATTTAAAAATTTGTTTTATTTTTTATTTTTATTTTTTTGAGTTGGAGTCTCACTCTGTAGCCCAGACTGGAGTATAATGGCATGCTCCCAGCCGCCTCAGACTTGACCTGCTAGGCTCCGACGATCCTTCTGCCTCAGCCTTCCAAGTAGCAGGAACTACAGGGGCACGCTACTATGCCCAGCTAATTCTTGATTTATTGTAGAGACGAGGTCTTGCCAAGTTGCCTGGGTGTGTCTCGAAACCACAGGCTCAGGCAATCCACTCGCCTCTGCCTCCGAAAGTGCTGGGATTACAGACTGAGTCACTGAGCCCGGCCTTTTTATGTTTTTAATTTTAAAGATGTGGGGTACAGTTCAGGGTTAGGTGTACAAACGTTGATTATGCAGGTACCCTTGGTGATGAGGTGTGCCCCTCCCTCCCCTAGCAGTTTCCCTCAATTGCCAGTCCCATCCCCCCTCCACTGGCAGTTTCTCACTACTGCCAATACCTTTCTTATAGTATTATGATAATTGTTCAAGGTCTGCTTATGAGTGACAATATACGATACTCTGTTCTTTGTTTCTGTGATAGATCACTGCGTATGATCGATTCTAAATCCATCCAAGTTGCTGCAGTCCATATGTTTGTCTTTCTTTATGACTGCATAATATTTCATTATGTGTTCGTACTACATTTTTTTTTTATCCAGTCCAGCTTCGATGGGCAACATGGTTGGTTCCATGTTTTTGTTATTGTAAATGGACCTGCAACAAACATGTGTGTGCAGGTATCTTTTTTGTAGAATGATTTGAGTTCCTCCGGGTATATTCCCAGTAGAGAAATTACTGGGTCATATGGAAACTAACATTCTTAATAAGGTCAAGGAAGACTGAAAAGGAAAGATTATTCATGCTTACTGGAAGTATATGGAAAGAGTAGTATAAAGATTTAAGTATAAATTCAAAGCCATCATGGCCAAAATCTCAGCAGGTTTATTTTTAAAATCAACATTGATAAGCTTATTTTAAAATCTTTATTGAAAAGTCCAATATTTCTAAGGCGGTTTTGAAGGGGAAAGCAATGCTAGATCCTACCAAATATCAAGATATGTTATAAAGCTATAGTAATGAAAACAATTTGATATTTGTGCAAGGATAGACAAGTTGAACAATAGAACAGTGTTGAAAAACTAAAACTAGTCCCACATAGTGTTGTCTGATTATGGTGAATGGGCTCAGAGATATGTGCAGCTTATATCTCCCTTAATAAATAAAAGAGTTATTATTTCAGCTGCTAGAAATGCTACTGGAAGATGGTTCTTGACGGTCAGCCCTCTATGGAGATTGTCTTGGCTGGAGAAAACTGACTTGCTCAAGATAACATTAACTTTTGAGTTTAGCCCGCAGCCAGCATAGGGGTGTAAAGGCTCAGTCCCCTCTCCTCAACTCAAGGCAACTCTGAGAAAGGTCACCCCAGCTTCAAATCTTCCTATGGAATCCAGATAAGCTTTTATCAGGACAACATTCCAGCTCAATTTCTCTCTCTGCACTTCTGTCTCCTTGCTTTCTCATCTACAGTTGTGGAATCCCAAGAGCACTTCTTAATAAATGTCTGGCAAGCTAATCTTCATCTCAGAGTCTGCTTCATATGGAAGCCAAATTATAGCAGTTAGTGCCAGGAGTGTTCAAAAAAGCAGATGCTAAAATGTGATTTCAGAGCTGAATCATGAGCTACTTGGCTGGAGAATGACAGGGGACTACTGCAAAGTCAACTAAGTAGTAATCCCAGTTGCAGCTGCTGGGCCAGATGTGCTTATCTTTGCTAGAGTAGAATAGCAGGTGCATGATATATGGCCACTGAGTTGATGAATGTGTTCCTTTCCATTCATAATCAGAAAAGAGGATCATATACAGTTTGCATTTACTTGGAATAGAGAGAACATTTATGGACATTTCTCATTTTGTCCCAGGACTATCTTAACTCTTTTGCACTGTGTCATGATACAGTGTACAGAGGCGATCTATACTCTCTGCACATCCCACAAATCACATGAGACTACTTTATTAATGCCATTATCTCAATTGAACTGGATGGGCAAAGAATGGTTAGTGGATTGGAGGTTTTGATAAGACCCATGTGTTCCAAATTGTGGGAAGCAAAACCCGCAAAGATTCAGGAATCCACCACATCAGTAAAATGTTTAGGGGACCAGTAATCCTTTACTTTCCAAAGTACAAGATAGATCTTTATGGCTAATTTTAAAAAAAGAAATTGTAGAGGTGAAGTCTCACTATGTTGTCTACGCTGGTCTAGAACTCCTGGGTTCAAGCAATTCTCTTGTCTCGTCTCCCAAAGTACTAGGGTTACTGGCATGAATCACCATGCCCAGTCTGTGAAGGAACATTTTTCTAGTAGACAGAGCTTTGGGCAAGTGCCTGGTTATGAACTTTGTGTAAAAAGAGAAATGGTTCTAGGTGAGAAATATGTGAACTCAAGGTCAGTGGCAAGTCTTGTCTAGCCAGCTAGGTGTTGGGAGAGGTAAGATTGGAAAACAGAAAACAACACTCATCCTCTTACATGGCATCTTCTTTTTTAGATTAGAAAATATAGTTTATTTAGAAAGCAAATGTGTGTGTATGTGAGAGGGAGAGAGAGAGAGAGAGAGAGAGAGAGAGAGAGAGAGAGGAGAGAGAGGAGTTTCACCTCCCAAGGTAGGTGAGGTGGCTGAAGCTTAAGAAAACATGTCCTGACCATACCTCAAAGAGCTCAAAGAGCTCATGGCCACACTATACCTTAGCAAGGCAAAGACTCTACATGGCATCTTTATTTGAAGAGACCCACCAGTCACTGGATGGAAAAATTGCCTGCATAAGACCCCTTCCACACCGGAAAGGACAATGATAAATCTTAATGGAAAAAGACCCATATTCTCAATAAGTGTTTACCTTTTTTGCTTGCAAGGCCTCAGCCAACACCATTAGTGAGCCAACGCCATTAGTGAAGACTTAGCTTATAAAGAATTGGTCCACTAGTTGGAATCATTTATAACATTGCATCAGACCAAATGACCTTATTTACCTTATTTACAGTAGAGAAGATATAGCTGTGGACCCACAAACACAGCCTCCCTGATCATATCACTGGGGATGAACAGATTATACACACATTATTAGAGGAGGAAAACGACAACTGCAGAACTGAGGCCAGGCGCAGAATCCAAGACCGTGGCTCGTTTTACCGAGATCCCTCTTCTAAGTTTTCCTTGGAAGAGAGGTACATTAGAATCCTGGAGGAGCTACCTCCAGAACCCATATGAAGACGCAGATCTGAGTAGCACAGGAGGTGGCACCACAGCTAGTGTTATCCTTCAGAAAGAAAGGACTTATTCCTGCTCATTTGAGGGGAGTGCTGCCGGCAAATGACTCTTAGTGGTCAGCCATCTTTAGGGATTGCCTCAGCTGAAGAAACGTTATGCTACCTTTTAGGAGCAATCTGCAATTAATGACTGAGCGACATAAGGATACAAAGTTGTCCTTACCCAAGACAACTCAGGATGAGCAGCCATCTCAGCTCCACAGCTCCCCGTGAGACTTGCTGATGTCATTGGTCCTGCATTGCAGCTGGACTTCCCCCTCCACCAGTTCCACTTCTTTTCCCCTCTGTTTCACCGATACTGGTTCTAGAAGCATTTCTCCAATAAACATGTTACATACTGAATTCTGCCTTGAGGTCTGCTTCCTGGAGAATCCAGCCTACACAAACGACAAAAGTGACACTATAGTGATGTTGGAAAGAATGGCATTGTCATTGAATGGTACTGGCCCAATTGGTTATCCAGCTAGGAAAATGTATTTTGACCCCCACCTCAACTGTACTCAAAAATCAATTTCAGATGATTTTAGATCAAAAGGTCAAAGATAAATGTAAATGTTGGAGTAAAACAGGAAGAACGTTTCCTTGTCCTTCAGGTAGACAAAATTTCCTTAGATAGGACATAGCAAGTACTGATCATAACGGATGGAAATTTAAGACATGGGACATATGGATTTAAGAACATCTGATTATTGAACAACATCTTTTAGAGAGTTGACAGGCAAGTCACAGAGTGCTAGAAGATACTTTTAACACATGTGTCTGACAGTGGACTCTAGAAGGCAATTAGAAAAGAGTAACAATCCAACAGAATAATGGAAGAAAGATATATCCCAATATATTCAAAGGTTCTCAAGGCCATCAGTCATTGGAGAAATCAAAACTGAAACCAAAATGGATTACTGTTAAACATCCACTGGGATAGCTAAAATGAAAGATGTAGAAACTATCAAGCATTGATGATAGCATTGAACAATTGAAACTCTCATGCACTTTTAGTGGTTGTGTAAATTTGCCAATAATTTGGAAAATTGTTTGGTAGTATTTGCAATAGCAGAATGTGTGCCCAAAATAAATAGCATGAAATATTTGTACCACAATATTCATAACAGTTCTATTCACAGTATTCCAAAATGTAAACTGCCTCGAAGCCCAACAACATGGGGAATGATATATCACATTCTACATATGATATTTTCAGGCTAAAAAAACCCACATCATCAAAATAAAAATAAAAAGTTAGATATAATAATATCTTTTAATTCCACAAATACAATGTTGAAGAAGGTAGCTAGACACAAGTTGCATATGTTTTATCATTCCATTTAGGCTAAGAACATATAATATATACTATGTGATCACATTTAGTAACATACTTAATATAATACTATATTTTGTATAAATGGCAAAACTAATCTTTGGTTTTGGATGTCAGGAAAGTGATTTCTTTGAGGGTGCACTGTGTCCGACAGGAGGTACAAGGAGGGCTGCACTGATCTGATTCCTTGGATAAGTGCTAGCTCCATGGGTGAGTTCAATTTGTAAAGATTCATCAGCTGTACAAGAAATCTGATATAATATATATAAAACTTTGATTACAAGTTTAAAATCTTTAAAAATTCGCACTATGAGTGGGAACCCAGAAAATAGAATTTATTTTTAAAAAACTGTGTTTATTCCTACATATTTAAACTTCAGTCGCCTTCAATGTACTTGTCATATGATGAAATATACCAGCTGAGGCACTTTTTTCCACTGCTCAAAACAGTTTTGGAATTTGTCCATCTTGATGCCTTTTAATGCTTCTGCCATTTTTTGTTTCACCTCTTCCACATCACCAAAATGTCTCCCTTTGGGGACTTTTCATCTAGGGAAACAGAAAAGAAGTTGCTCTGGGGCAAGATCAGGTGAATAGGGAGGGTGGGGGACAGGAGTCATGCTGTTTTTGGTCAAAAACTGCTGAGTACTCAGCATGATGTGGGCAGGTGTGTTGTCATGGTGGAAGAACCAGTCACCTGTTTGTCACTACTTGGGATGCTTCTTCCATAAATCGTAATGCAACCTTCTCAAAACTTCCAGATAAAAACTTTGGTTGGCCATTTGATCTGGAAGAACAAATTCCAAGTGTACTACAAGAGGCCCACCCTTCAAAAGATAATTCTGTGGTTTTTGTTTGTTTGTTTGTTTGTTTTGGAGTGGATTCTCAACTTATAGTTAAAATAGTGTAGTACTGATAAAAAGTCTCACAACCTGGTAAAAGGAGCAGAATAAAAATAAACCCACAAAAAGGACTTTCTTGCAAAATTTCAACCATAGTCATCCAGCTGAGTGCATTCCCTATGCCTATACCTATGCAATGAAAAACTAAGGGAGAAAATCTCACTAATTTAAGACTGAAACACAAGAAATTTGGGCTCACCAATCCTGATCCTAAACTCAGCATTTCTGTGTACAATCTTACTACTGTAGAGGCAAAGAATTTAAACTTTGGAGTAGGATTGCCTGTCTTTGCTTCTTAACTATTTTATATTCTCCTTGTATGACTGTGAATGTCTCTTTTTCCCCATCTTTAAATGGGAATAATATTAGCACCTACCTCAAGTCGTTGTATATTAAATGAGATCATATATGTAGAACCCATAGGTCACTGCTGGACATATCCTAAGTTTTCAATATATTAAAAATTATTGTTCCTGTCACTATCATCATCTGCATTTGAAACTCCTACACGTAGAAACTCAGATATTGCTTCCCCTGGGAGCACGTCCTTTGTGTTAGTCAAGGTTCTTCAGGGAAAGAGATCCAACAGGAATAAGATTAATTATAAGAACTGACTTGCATGATTGTGGAGGCTAAGAAGTTACACAATCTGCTGTCTGCAAGATGGAGCACCAGGAAAGCTGGTGATGGTGTCCAGTCTAAGTCTGAAGGCCTGAGAATCAGGAGTGCCTTGTCCAAGGACAGAAGAGGCATGTCCACGCTGAGACAGAGAGAGCCAATTCACTCTTCCTTCGCCTTTTTGTCCTATTCAGATCCTTAAGGGATTGAATGGTGCTCACCTAAATTGGTGAGGCATTGGCCTTTCTGCAAGCCAGTCTCTTCCATAAATCCCCTCGCAGATGTACTCGGAAATAAGATTTTACCAGCTATTTGACACTCCTTAGCCCACTCAAGTTGACACATAAAATTAATAATTAACTATCACACCCTTCAACTTCCAAGTTTGCTTAAGCTGTCACTTTAGGCACTCTTAACCTCAGATTTTCATCTGTAATACTGGTCAGGTTTTATATAGTAGAAAGAAGAGGAGTGAAACACACACACACATATGTATTTTTATGTATACTCGTTATATATGTTACAAATAGTCTAAGATCCTTATGCTACTGGTAACTTATTATTTGCCATTCATAATTTAGTGCCTATTGAGTATGTAATCTGGTCACACTGCTTAACTTCCTCAACTTCATTATTCTCACCTTCATAATGTGAGAAAAAAATAGTACCTAACTAATAGATCATTGGAAATGTATGTGCCGAGAATTATAATTTTCTAACCTAAGATTTTCTGTAATATTGGCTAGTTTGTTGAAAATACTACTTTGGACTAGATAGTTGTCCTCTCTGTACCTCAGTTTCTTCATCTATGAAATGGAAATATTAACAGTAATAGCACAGCTGTAAGTACTTTGTGGGGATATGATACATTATTGTGTAGAAAGTGACTATACAATGCCTGAAATATTCTTCAATAAATGTTTTGTATTATCATTGTATAGTTACTCTAGTCAACTAATCAATCTGCAATAACTCTTTCATAAACTTCCTCTATTCTGGAAACCCTCACTTTCCTTCTCCCCATCCTCCTACCTTAGCGAATAACCATGCCTGTACCTAAAGGATAAAATAAAACTTTCCTCTCTTGGGTCAACCTCCATATGTAGCCACTCTCTCCTCCTTTTTGTTGCAGAATGTGTCCTCCTCTGATGGAAGCCTCTCCCTCCTTATGTGCCCTGATGGGCATTTATCTGCAATTTGGAATTTGGTCACGAAAAATGCACTGTTCTTCTCATACACAGAGCCCACTAACCTTCCGTGTTAGTCAGGGTTTAATAAGAGTAGCAGAACCACGGGAGATGTTATAAACCATGAATTTTATTGTAGGCAGTTCATGTTATATATTAAACAGCTTATACACAGCTATCACTTTGATGTCCAAGGCTGGGCTGAAGTCAGCAAGGCAAATAGAGAAAGACAGACGGAGATAGAGTGGGAAAGAGCAAGACCAAACTGGAACTCATGAGGACAAGCTGGACATGCATAGTTCTCTCACCACCTCCACACCACCAATTTTGATACTGTGTGTGACCTGAAGCAGAAGCTAGATCCCTTTGTTAAGGAGCTACACACACAACTGCTCTAGGAATCAAAGAGGCTGAAGGAACTCTGTTGGAGCTGCAGAGACAGCTACTTCCTCACACCAGCAGGGCTAGCCAGCAGATTTGTCATGGATGGGCCGCACCAGCGCTGGGTATCCCAAGTGGACCTTTGAGCATGGTCCGTTCATCCATAAGGTTGTTGCTTCCTGTTCCCTTCCAAATCACACACAACATGCCTGTCATATGTAAGCTAACCTGAAACTTTGCAGGAAGGGGAATTCTCAGAATTTTGTGGTTTGCTGAAATGCCACAGTACACATTTACATCTCCTTCCCAAAGGGAGACAATAAAATACCATCAAGTTGAAAAGTTCAGGGATGTCTGGGTCATGTGCTATCTCCCTATGATGCCCAGGTGTGACTCCTTGTGATCTAGTTACCTACGTACTTAAAAAAACAAGCTATCTGCTCTTCTCTACTGCACCCCTACCTCATGCACATATCAAAAATATACAGGAATAGAACATCACAAGAAACACTCCCATTTGGAAAAAGGAAAATTCGAAAATACATAGTGAATGCTAGTTTCTGGCAATGCTGAAATTCTAGTGGGCTGCATTGCCAGATTTCTCGTTTTCCTGACTTCAGGGGAACTCTCTTCATTAATCCCTGATTCTGCTTACTGGGACAGACTTTCCTGTCCATTACTTTCTTGTCCAGTATACTTTTCAATATATTCTTTGTGTACCTTGTGGTGCCTGGATGGGCCTTCTTGAAAATTCGTCTTTGTCCATTATTCTTCATGGCTGCCTCTAAGTTGAGAATTGCAGAGTATCCTCTCCCTTGGGGCAAGAGTACCTTCACATTTGACATTTTCTGCTTCAGCAAGTTTAGGGGCCCAAGTTTTTGATTGTTTGTTTGTTTGTTTTGTTTTGTTTTTAACAATTAGGTCCTAATCCAGATGGTGTTTATTTTAGTGCATTATATAACAAATGATGAAATTTTTTCCCAAAATGTAGAGTTGATTATTACAGGATCATTTAGTAATTAGTTCATCTTTTCAGTGCTATTTTGGGATACCACCTTTATCATAGGTTAAATTCCAATATATACATGAAATTATTTCTGGTCTTTTTATCCTGTTTCACTGATCTTTCGATCTCTTTAATGCAGTGGCTTCAACCAGGGAAATAGAATATTCCCTATCCCTAGAGAATTTGCAATGTCTGGAGATTTTTTTTGGTTGTTATAGCTGTGGCAAGGGGTCTCACTGTCATTTAGTTGGCAAAGGTAAGGAAGATTACTAAACGTCCTACAATATACATGACAGCTTTCCACAACAGAGAATTATGTGGTCCCAAATGTCAGCTGTGCTGAGGTTGAGAAATACTGCCATGATGGCTTCAAAAATACCATTTTAGACATTATTTTATGTTATTATCTTCCAAGTGTCCTTAAGAATAAATGTGAGTTCCATAAAACATGTTGTTTGGGTTTGTTTGAGGCTTTCATTGCCTTTGTAGATTAATTTGGAAAGCACCCACATCTTTATAACATTGAATAATTCCCATTTAGGAGTATGGTGTGAATCTTTTATTTAAATTGGTCTTTTTTCACATCTTCGATGAGTTTTAAAGTTTGGCTGATGTAGAGCTTATTTATTTTAGGTATTATTCTTAGGATTATTTTTCTTGTTGCTTTTATACGTTGAATTTTTAAAAATCATATTTTCTCATTTAATATGCACTGAAAACTCTCTGCCTTTTAAAATATGGTACTTATTTTAAAATACTTATGGTGAATGCAATAGTTCTGTATATTTATCATAAGTATTATCTGTTTCTGAAAGTTTGAGAAAGACCCTTGTGTTTAGTATCTTGAGGTATTCCCACAAATGGCACCATTTTTCTTTCCCTGTGTTCTAAACAAATTAATAGAGAAAATAAAGGAATGGAAAGCGAAGGCCAAAATATCTATTTTTACTGGAAATGTCTAAGCTACAGGATATAGCTTGGTGAGAGGGCCAAATGGACTTGCTAACTGAATCCCAGAATTGGGCAAACAATCCATCCAGTCAGAAGGCACTGATAGACTGCCTGCAGTCTACTCTAATCAATTGTGGCTTTCTCCTTTGCTTCATTCTTTATATCAGATGTGAGTTTCTGTCATTGGTAGACTCTAACTCCCAGCCATATTGACAAGTGGATTTTGAAAAATGTTACTTTGAGATTCTCTTCTGAAATACAGAAGAGATCTTAGAAAGAGTGACAAGGATCTGACCTGACATTAGACAGGGAAAAACCTAAGGCCCACAGGCCAATTCCATCTGCCACCTGATTTCTGGAATACAGTCACACCCATGCATTGCTCATGGCTGCCTTCATGCTGCTATGCCAGTGCTGAGTGCTTGTGACAGAGATAGTATTGTCTGCAAAGTCTCAAATATTAATTTTCTGGACCTTTACAGAAAAAAAGTTTGTAAATTCTTACAATAAGAAATTGAGAAAACTTTTCAATATATTCTTTGGGTATCAATCTTTCTGTGTTTCTTATGCTTTCTTGAGTGAATTTTGGTCATTTACATGTCTTCTTGAATGCTATCCTATTGCTTCTAAATTTATTTTTTACTTTTATGTTTCCTTTTCTCTTTTGTTTTGATTAGACTTAATCAGAAACTGTTTTACTTGATTTTTATAATTTATTTTTTGTGTATTTTAATCTTTGCTTTTGATTTTATTGTTTTTTTTCTATATTTAAAAAGCAATAGCCTTGTCCTTTTTGCAATTTCTTGGATTGGATGCTTATTTTATTCAAAACATATTTTTATTATAATAAATTCATTTATAGCTATAAATTTTCTTCTCAATATTGCTCTGGCTTAAATTTATTACTTTTAAAACATATGATTTATTTCTAAAGTTTATGTTTCTGGTTTTATTTTTTGTTTAATTCAAGTTTTATTTAGAAATGTGTTTTACTTTTGCAAGTGAAGGAGTTTGCATGTCTGCTTTATGTTTCCAGTTATTTGTAGTTAATTTCTACTTTATTACATTGTGGATTAAAAATCAAACCTGAGTAGGTTTATTATTTTGCATTAGTTGAGCTATTCATTTTGGCCTTATAACTAGCCATTATCTACAACTATTCTGGGGACAAATAATTTGAGATAAGATTATTTGTGGGTTTTTAAAATTTTTGTTAACCGTTTTATTTTGTATTGGTTATAAAATTCTCTGTATTTTAGATCAGCCATGCTACTTGTGTCATTCAAATTCTATCTCTTACTTTTTATTATCTACTTCATTTGAAAGAGTCATGTTATAATCTTCCACCATGTTTGTGAAATTGTGTACTTCAGTAATAGAATTTTTGCTATACATATCTTATAGTATGTGACGCATAAAAATTTGTAATTATGTGTTTTTTATGGAATCTATTTGTCCACTCTACAAATGAGCACAACAGAAGTATTCTTCATTTCAATTACAGTTTTGTATGATTCAAGCATTTTCTTGTTACTCTTTGTTAGAATTTCTATCTCTCTGGTTATAGTACTCACTTTTTCTTGTGTGCAGCTTATTTTCCCCGTAGAGCCCTTACTAAATTAATTACAGTTATTTCAAATTACTAGTTTGATGATTCTAACACCTGTATAATATTTGAGACTCTATTTATTTCTTGGTTTTTGGTGTAGCTTGTAATTTTTTGTTGAAAGTTGGACATATTTTATTGGGTAATTGGAACAGAGGTAACCAGGCCATTAGTGTGATGTTTTATGCTCATCTAGTTAAGGTTTGGGTTTTATTTAGTATTTGCTGTAGCTATAAGTGCCAAAGTCTTCAAATTCTTCTTATGTTCTCATTTTTGCCTTTTTTCTAGACTTTGGGTTTATAGTAGTCCACCCTTTTCTTCAGTTTCGCTTTCTGCTGTTTCAGTTACCCACCAGCCACTGTGGTAGGAAAATAGGTGAATATAATACAATAAGATATTTTGAGAGAAAGAGAAGAGACCACACTCACATGCCTTTTATTGCATCATATTGTGATGAATATTCTATTTTATTATTATTGTTAATCTCTTATTGTGCCTAATCTATAAATTAAACTTTATCATAATATGTATGTATGTATAGGGGAAAACATAGTATAAATAGGGCTTGATACAATCTGCAGTTCCAGCGTCCACTGAGGGTCTTAGAATGTATTCCCCACAGATAAGGGGAAACACTGTACATAAGTAAAAGAGGAACTTCAAAACTAAATGAGGACCTTCAAAATCTATATTTATAATGATAAAGACTAAATTACGGATTTCAGTTCCGAGTAATAAAGAGCTTGGAAGTTATTAATCCTGTCTTTGCCACAGAAAAAATTTGGATGAAATGAATATCAATGACTTTTTTAGTCCTCCTCAGACAGAGTCTGCGTTTCTCTGCTGTAATTCATTATGAGTCAAGAGCCCCTTGAGTGTGGTGCTAAGGTGTGGGTGAATAAGAACATTCTGTAATCTTCCAGTTACATCTCAGTCTTTTGAGGAGACCTGTGTCTCTGGCTTGTGACCTTCAAAAGTGTTCCTTCTTGTATAGCTTTCCCTCATAGATGAGACAGAAATACTTGTGGAGCCTGGAATGAGAGTCTTCTTCTACAGCTTTTGGTAAAGGTGCTGAGAAAGTCTTTCCCTGGAGAGTAGGTCTTTGTTATGGAGAAAATTCCAGGTGTATTTCATAAGGATTACTTTTCCCTTCCCACTACCAGAGCCATGAGCATCTTTCTCCAATCTTCACTGTGAGAACCTGGTGGGGTTCGAGAGGTAAAGCCCACAAAGTCTACCACCCCCAGGGGTAGTATTTCATTCTCATGTTAGTCCACACTGAATCTCTAATAGTCTGTGAAAATTATCATTTAAGTGTGCTTACCAGTTTATGACTTCAGTGGCTTCTGTTTCAGGGAAGCAGATCTCAGCTGGAGGCTGTGAATTTTTTGTCTTGCCGTATTCTGGGGTGAAGGTTTGCACTACAAACTTAGCTGTTCAATAGACCTAAAAAGTCATTGGTATTCATTTCATCCAATTTTTTTCTGTGGCAAAGACAAGATTAATAACTTCTAAGCTCTTTACTACTCGGAACTGAAATCCATAATTTAGTCTTTATCATTATAAATATAGATTTTGAAGGTCCTCATTTAATGTTTTTAGTATTATATCTTAATCTTATTTTTAAAATAATTTGTTTATAACATCCTTGCTCATATTTATACTTTTAACTTTCTACGTAATTTTGCTTCTTGAAAAAAACACATAGCTGGTTTTATTGTTGCTGTTTTCATTTGTTTTTTTGTTTTTTTTTAATACCATCTGGTCATTTAATAGAGTAATTCAATCTATTATGGCCACATTGTCATTGTAATCTTTACCTGTTCTTTTTGTGAGGATTCTGACATTTGTTATTTCCTTTTGATGATTTATTTTAGCAAACTTTTTTTTTTTTTACTTTTCTATTCACCATTTAAAGCCTCTTCTTGATTCTTTGATAAGTCTTTTAAAATGTGCCCTTTCATCATGGTAAGAATTTACTTTTAGTCTCTTACTCATATCTGGGGAATGTCTTACCCAGGTGGTGAGAGGTTAAAAATGAATTCTGTCACCTGTCGATTAGGAGACAATTGTTGGCATGCCATTACCCACAGTCTGAGTGGATGTGTTTGGAAGCCTCTGTGGTAGCTTAGTGGAGCAGCGAGTTGCCATCCCTCCTGGGCTTTCATTCTCCTGGCACAGTCCTTTCCTTAGGGAGACACAGTAGATAAGAGCATTATCTTTTTCTCTATGCATTGGTTATAGAGAAGGTGGGAACAGTTCTTCCCTGAAAGCCATGGCTTGGGATGTCATTCCCCTAATTTCATTATGCAGTTTCTCCTGTCAGACTGACTAGTATTGTGTGATTGTAAAACATATTACATAGAAGCCCCTTGCCAACCCCCTTGTAAACAAGGCCCTTTAAATGATAGTGGGAATCCCCCAGTTCTCCCTAAATCATATGCCTGAGCCCTAAATTCCTCTCCTTTCCTCTAACCCAGCTCCAACTTCTCAAAACAAATGCGCATGTGCACACACACACACACAATAATTACCAAAGAGGTACTTTTTTAAAAAGAAGGATTTATTAGTTAAATAGAAAGTTATTTTTATAGAATGTCCTGTTGGTTATTATTAACTTTTTTCCCATATTTTTGAATGACAAGAATTTAAAAAGTAACTTCTTTATAGTTCAGTCATGGTGGCTCACAATTGTAATCTCAGCTTTTTGGGAGGCTGAGGCTAGAGGACCACTTGAGGCCAGGAGGTCAAGATCAGCCTGGGTGACATAGTGAGACCCATCTCTACAAAAAAAGTAACTTCTTTATATTGAGGTCTGTTTAAATACAGCAATGTGTGCCTGAAATACAGTAAAGACGTTTTATATTTTGTTTTATATAAGTAAACAAGATTCTCAAATCTGAATTAGCTAAATTTCAGATATATCTCTACCTATGTATTAGAAGCCTCTTCCATTATTATTTTTTATCTGTCCAAGCTGTAGCCATCAAGTCAATAATGCCCTATTTATTTACAAAATAATATCTTCTGGATGGCTTTTGGGAATAAAGAGGACTATTTCTTGAAATGTATTTTTGTCTGTTTGTCAAGGAGGAGATAATGGAAAAATTTGATTCAAAACCAAAGGAAATGATATTAAGTTGAGCTTTGTTCACATGTTAACATTCCAGTTTCTTTGGACCTTCTTATATGTTGGCCTACTTCCTCCTTCTCCCTGGTTTTTCTCATCCTCTTCCAGATCAATTTCCATTTGGAGCTACAAATTTGTTAAAAGCAGGTTTGAATGTGCATAATGAAATCAGTGCAGTTGCACTAAATGTCATATATTGCAAATTGAAAAAGGCATTCTTAACTAGCCTAATGAAACCACTGCTGCTTTTAGCTGTTCCATGAGTAGCACTCTACCTGATTTGGACTCTGGCTGCGATAGCCTGTCTTGGTTTTCAAATGGAAACAATTAACTCAATTAATTGTACATATTTTCCTTAGGAATTATACTAACCCAAATGGAATGAAGATAAATAAAGAATTATTTCTAGAACCTCCTATATTTCTTTTTATAACATGCCAAAACAAAAAGAAAAACTAAAAATGATAACATGTTAAGGGGCATAAGTCTCATTTTACTTGTTTTTCTAAATGCATATCATTATATTCTAAATTAGAAAAAAAGATAGCTTTGTTGTCCTTATGATATTTAAATGTATGGTTCATCTAGAAACTTCCCAAATCCGTGAACCGAGATTTACATGAAATAGATAAGAATTCATACTTCATTGTGTTATAGATTTCTTCTAAAATTAGGTAGATGAAATCATCTTTGATTCATTCATCTAATGGAAAATATTCCCTAAGGATACTCCAAACTACAAGCCTAAGATAAATGTCTCTCTCCTTTCTCTTCAAATACTCCCAGTATAAGCCTGTCTATTGCATGCAAGTAAATATGTAAATGTCTTTCTTGCAAATATCTGCCTTCTGTCTGGCATCAGGCTTCTGGTGGCTCAGGGATGCCAGGTTGCAGTCACACCAATGGAGATACAAGTTCCTTGGATGACATTGTTTTGTGTTAGAGCAGCCATTCTTGCCAGTGCCATTTCTTTATCTATTTAATTTTTTAGATACAAAATTATTTAATAAATACCACCAAGATAGAACACATTATCAATCAAGAATACAGTGGATGGAACTTAAGTTTCATACAGAATTCATTAATGGAAAATTTACAATTTAAATTTTTAAAAAATAACTCCTTAAGCCAATTATACAACTATTTTAATAAAAATACCAAAAAATTAATATAGTGCAAAACTGAAATAACACTGGTGTGTTGTTTTGAAATCACAGTATTACTTTGAAAGAGATTTACTCTCAGTGCAAATTCATTATGTTTTTTGCTTAATCTATGTTAATTAAATTCTTTAATATTTGGAAGCAATTCAAAATCAACATGTTTATTTGCAAATCATACTTCTTAAAGGTAAATCTGGTCATGTTTTATCTCCTACTCAAAATTCCTCAATGGATCTCATAGTCTTCTGAGCAAAGTAAGAATAAACTCTGTAGCATGATGTAAATTGTTCTTCATTACCTGATTATTTTTATGTTGCTGGCTTTATCTTTTCCCCACTTTCCTAAAATGTTCCAGCCATGCTGATATTCTTAATAATGCATACTTGGCCCATGTTCACTTCAAATGTCCATACACAATGTAATATAACTGTATTGAATCAAAATCTCTGCACCAAAAGGACTTTTTTTTTTTTTCTGTTTGAGTTGAGATCTCCCTCTGTCACCATCCAGGAGTACAGTGATACGATCACAGCTCACCACAGTTTTGATCTTCTGGGCTCAGGCAATCCTTGTGCCTCAGCTTCCTGAGTAGCTGGTACTATCCGCACACACCACTGTGACCGGCTATTTTTTTTTTCCCCCGGGGACGTGAAGTCTTGCTATGTTGCCCAGGCTGATCTCAAACTCCTGGACTCAAGCAATCCTCCCACCTCAGCTTACCAAAGTGCTAAGATTATAAGCATGAGCCACTACAACTGGCCTCAAAAGAACTTTGATTCAGCTAGTTCCTAATTATTTTGCAAGGTTTCTTTGTCACTTACTAGAGAAACATTTGTGATTCCCTCAGACTGAGCTACTTGCTTCCAGAATGTTATGCACAAACCTATGTAATAACTCTTACCACACCATTATATTAACATCCACCTGTTATACTCACTTTGGATCATTTTACTGTAGGTTCTATTTCTTATTAGATTTTATAATTACCTACGTAATGTTAACCCATAGTAGATATCCAAAAAGTGTTTCATTAGAAGAAAAATAAAATTTAAATGAGTTATGTGATGTGTCTTCAATCTTAATGAGTACTTCTCTTATTTTCTTATGTATTGTTCTAGCCCTCTATCTTTTCTACCTTCATAAACTTTCATGACCTAGCCAGATCATAGGTTTCATTAATTTATAAAGAAAAGTATAAGAAACTGAGTGAATTAATTGGAATAAATAAATGAAACACATGACTAAGAGATGAATTCATCAAAAGTTCAATTGACTATTTTATCTTGGGCTGAAAAGTTTTCACTTGGGACTATCGATTTTTGAATGCTTATTAAAATCTCCTCTTGGCACTTGACCTATATATGATGTTGAAAATGTCAGACTTTACTTTTCATTAATTTTTTTTAAGTGGATTGATCTACCTATACACCTATATATCATTTTTTACTAATTCTATTTTTCTTCAGTACCGTGTTTTGACTTACATATATTTCTTTTAAAGTTCTATCCAGATAATATTTAATATAATTTAGATAGAGAAGAATATGAAAATAGAAAGAGCTAGGTTTTAATCCTGACTCTAATACACAGAGAAAATGAAATGTGATAGCTACCTTCAGAGTAAGATATATTGTACATAAAGCTTCTGGTAGAAGGTAATTGATCCAAGTTTACTTTTAGTTCTTTACCCATCCCCACCCCTGTTTTCCTGTAAACTCCATCTCACTCATTGAAAATGACAGACTGCAGCCTTTGACTTTGGTAATTACACTTTTTTCAAATGGTCTTCTTTCTTCACTTCCATGGCGATGTCTTTATTTCCTTGTCTATATTAATGATCCTTCTTCTCTCTTCTTTGAAGTATAAGCAACCCCCAATATATGGCTGGACTTCTTTTTCTGTATTTTTCCCTTAGTATATCAGTCAGTGTTGTGCCTTAAAATATATCTCCATCCCTAACTTAACTCCTAAATATAAAGATTTTTATTTCTAACAGTCTATTAGATGCCCTCATTGGATGCCTCAATCTCAGTGCATCTAAAATAAAATATTTGACCTTTCTTATCACAACTGTGCCTCTTCACTTTTTTCATACATCTATAAATATCCCATTCGTCACCTAGTTATCCAAGTTCAAAATTATAAGTTTTACTGAGTGGTTTTCACCACAATTCACATTCAATCAGTTTCCAAGTATTGTGGATCTTTCTTTTAAAATTTCTCTCTAACACATTTTCTTCTTCATTTCAGCTGTTTTTTTGCAAAGTCATATCCACATTCATCTCTGGTATCTACTTCAGGTGCTATGTCCAAAGTCTAGTTATTATAAACAGTCTGAAACTTTTCTCTCTAGCTTCAGAATAAGAGAATACATTAATAAACAAATTTTTAAGTAGTCAATACAGTTGCAAGAGTCTTCACTATGCTCCCTTTTTAAATTTGCTTATAGTATTTATCATGGCTGAATTGAGTACCTCCAAAAGTTCATGTGTTGAAGTCCCAAATCCCGGTATCTCAGAATGTAATCATATTTGGAGACAAAGTCTTTACATAGATGATTACATTAAAATGATTCTATTTGGATGGATCCCTAATTCAATATGGCCAGTGTCTTTATAAGAAGAGAAAGAGACACCAGGGACTCCTATATACACAGAGAGAACCCTGTGAAGAGGCAGCAGGATGATGGCCGGCCATCTGGAAGCCAAAGAAAAAAGCCTCAGAGGAAACAAACCCTGCCAGGCTTTTTGCCTTTGACTTTCGGCCTCCAGAACTGTGAGAAAAAAAATTATTTTGTTTAAGTCCCTCAGTCTGTGGTCCAGTTGTCCTTCCTTATCCATGTGGGATTGGTTCTTCAGGACCTCCCCTGGGTAGCAAAATCTGCAGATGATCAAGTTCCTGATATAAAAAAGCATACCACCTAACTCCAGTCAGGATGGCCATCATTAATAATTAAAAAAAACAACAAATGCTGGAGAGGATGCAGAGAAAAAGGAACACTTCTACACTGTTGGTGGGAGTATAAACTAGTACAACCTCTATGGAAAAGAGAGTGGCAACTTCTAGAAGATATAAAAATCGACCTTCTGTACAAACTCAGCAATTCCCCTTTTGGGAGCATTCCTGATGGAACTCAAATCATTATTCAAAAAAGATGCCTGTGCACACATGTTTATTGCAGCACTTTTTACAATAGCAAAAACATGGAACCAACTGTACTGCCCATTGAAAGTGGACTGAATTTTTAAAATGTGGTACATATTCATGATGGAATAATACACAGCTATAAAGAAGCACAAAATTATGGACTTCACAAAAACTTGAATGGATTTAGTGTCCATCATACTCAGTGATCTATCACAGAAACAAAGAACTGAGTACCACATGTTCTCAATCATAAGTGGACCCTGAACATTTATCATAATACCACAGGAAAGGGATTGGCAGTAGCGGGTCATTGCCAGGGGAAGAAAAGCACATAATATTACTAAAAGTACCTGATCCCAAACCAGGTGAAGTGAGGACCAATAGGAGACCAAAACTCCACCTGTACAATAACCACTTATGTACTTAACTCTGAATTGTACCCTACACATTTAAAATAAATAAATAAATGAATTAATTATTTTTTTTCAGTCGAAGTCTCACTCCATTGTCCAGGCTGGAATGCAGTGGCACAGTCATGGCCACCCCAGCGTCAACCTGCTGGGCTCAGGTGATCCTTCTGCCTCAGCCTTACAAGTAGCCGGAACTATAGGTGCACACTACCACACCCAGCTAATTTTCTTTTATTATTGTAGAGATGAAGTCTTGCCAAGTTGCCCAGGCTGTTCTTGAACCCGTGGGCTCCAGCAATCCCCTCATCTCAGCCTCCCAAAGTGCTGGGTTACAGACTTGAGCCACTGCACCTGGCCAAATTATTATTTTTTAAGTATAGCATTTACCTATAAACTATGCACATCCTCCCATACACTTTAAATCAGTGGTCCTTAACCTTTTTGGCATCAGGTACTAGTTTCATGGAAGACAATTTTTTCACAAACTTTGAGTTAGGGAATGGTTTGGAGATGATTCAAGCACATTACATCTATTGTACACTTTATTTCTTTGTTAGTACATTGTAATATGTAATGAAGTAATTATACAAGTCACTGTAATGCAGAAGCAGTGGGATCCCCTAGCTTGTTTTCCTGCAACTAGATGGTTCCACCTCGGGGTGATGGGAGACAGTGACACTCAAAGTGTGTTGCTTATGCCCAGTCTATTTTGGAATCTTGTTTTGGTTTCTGTCACTGCAGAAAATTCTGCTTCACAAAGACGAATGTTGGAAATGAAACAGGCTTTTCAATGTTTTTGTGGCAATCTCAAAATAGTCCACCTTGACTTTAATTCAGAACACATGGAGATTTGAAGTTGTCTCAAACATACTTTTAGGGCCACCATTATTTGTGATCTCAGGCAGTTGATCCTCTTTTACCATGAACAAATTCGATTCATGTGGCTTTTCACTAATGGGTCTCAGCTCCACTCCTTCCCAGTTCAGGAGTCTTTTGTGGTTGGGAATTAATTAACTCTTTTTTTTTTTCTCTGGTAGAGAGAAGTTTATTTCTGAATTCAAATCCTGGGAGAAGAGCTGGACTCTAGGTCTTTCTAAAATGGTTTTGTTCACCCGCAGGCTTTACAGTACACTTTCATAAGTCCAGAGTTGTTGGTACCTATACATTAGCCATGTGACCAGCAGAGCATTATATAGAACTTTAGCTACAGCCACATTTTATTGATAGTGACGTTTTATAGTCCAGACTAGTTGTTACCAAGTACCAGAGGTATCTCACAGCTTTTATCAGTAAGGCCTGGCAGAAGTGTTCATCAAGTTTGCCATAGAGTAAAGGGAATTTACAAGACCTGAGACACCATGTTTTAGTCAAAAGTTATACAAATCACAAGACTTATGATTACATTGATACAAAAGCCACAGAAATCACAAAACTTACAATTGCATTGATAATGTATTATCCAATCCTGTGGCTACTAAGGAAAGGGGGTAAACTGAAAACTGTATCTTTCAGGTGATTGGGCATAGTCTGAAGAGAAGTCAAGGATCCCCTGAAGCTACTTACTAGGCGTGCACAGGAGATAAGGGTACTCTCAGGAATGTTCTCAGGAATATATCTCTCAGTTTGTTGGGCATAGTCTGCAGGAAAGTTAAGGATCCTTTCTGGGAGTGCATAGGAGATAAGAGGAAGCACACCTTTTATTAGCTTTCAGGAATGTGTTCAAGAATGTACAAGAGTGCTTAACCCTTGCCATGTTCTTCTTTAGGGGCTGTGGCAATATGGGCAGATGTTTCTAAAAAAAAAAAAAAAAAGGAAATAATTTTCTTAAAGGATTTTTTCTGAGGAATGTATTGGTGTTATTATAACATGGATAATCCTAAAAATAGGTTGGCTTATTTTATAACCTATTTGTAGAAATTATAATGAAAAATTAAATGAATACATTTTTAAAAAACCTAATTGTAGTTTTTCTTTCAATTCATGTTCCCTTTCCATTATTCACCTATACATTTCTCACTAGTAATTACAATATAATTTTTTGAAATTTGTCTAAGGTATCTTCAAATAATTTATCTTCAGGCATCAAAAATTATTATAAATTAAGAGTAAACTAGATTTCTAAATATATTATTTATTTATTCATAACTGCTCCAACTCTTTTAAAAACTGAGATAGGTGATCATGCCCCAGCTGGGAGAAAGAAAGTGCTGGCTCAGTCTCTTTCAAAATCTCTGCTAATCTTTGAAACATCAAAAATCCCAATGGTCACTTGTTGCCCCCATAGTTCTAGTGTGGCTTTGAATGAGTCACTTTATCTGACAATTAGAACACAGTTGTTCTCCCCTGAAGTGACAGATTGAGTCGTTGAGCAGGTTGACTATGTCACAAGTTTTATGAACCATTCTGTGTCATTGGAATGTGCTGCCAGTAGTAATTGTTTTTCTAGAAGAAATCTCTGGAGCAACTCTCATAACTCAGAAACTCTGACCAGATATCTACCTTTAGAAAGTCATCTCACTTTTGTGTATAGGAGAAGACGTGTGCTCTGCATCCATCTCCTCACAGTAGCATGTACATCTATAAGTTAAGGCCATGTTACTTTAATGTGATTGATAATTTTAATTTTAATTACATCCTGCAAAACGTTGTTAAGTTCAGGTGACATTTTTTGACTAGCCAATATTTCTCTATGAATGACACAGTGCGTAGACTTACATTCAGAGGTGACCACTTTGACCTGAGTAGTGAGACCAAAAAGCCATCCAGTCATGGAAGCTGTTCTGTCTGTGTCTATACTGGCACAAAATGACCAGGTCAATTTTCCTAATATGTAATCATTCAAAGATTTGAATACTATAGCTGTGGTATTAGTTGGCAACAAAAGTGCATATAACATATCTTCATGCACAGCTGCCTGGAAAATACATTGCACAAAAACAAGCATTGTTGCCTTGATATCAAAGGTAGACTTGTCAACCTGGATTGTGTACCACAGTGACTCATTAATCTTCTCTAACAACTATGCCTCAATATCTTCTGCTATTTCATCATTTTGTCTAGTGATTGTGCTAGCTGAAAGAGGAACACATGCTGCAGTGTTCTTTTGTTGGTAGTCTTAAAGTCTTCTGCTGTCTTATCATTGGGTCTTTTCAACTTTTCAAAGACGCTCTTCAGTGACGTTTATTTTTTTACTCATTTTGGCAAAGGTTAGCTTGTGGGCTTACCAAAACTATGACTGAGACAAGTGCACAGTACAGGAAAGATGCACAGATGAAAGGGGTAGATAAAATCATGCAAGGCAGGGCATGCAAAAACTAAAATAAGTGTCAGATTCTGACTTAAAGCCTGTCACCAGATTCAGTTATACAACTGAAGTCTATCAAATCACTTGCCACTCATTGATAAGGTTTTAACCATTGATAACCATTGATAACCATTGATAAGGTCAGCAAGGGGAATTGATTTATTATGGTCTCTGCAGTCAAACCTCACTGCTAATGTTAATCTGAATATGCAGCCGATCCCTAGCGCTTAGCATCACTGCCTCAGCTCCACCTCAGATTATCAGACGTTAAATTTTCATAAGGAGTGCATTAGAGACTATCAGGCTTTAGATTTTCATAAGGAGTGTACAACCTAGATCCCATGCATGTACAATTCACAGCAGGTTTCATGCTCCTATGAGAATCTAATGCCACTGCTGATGTGACAGAAGATGGAGCTCATGCAATAATGCAAGTGATAGGGAGTGGCTGTAAATACAGATGAAACTTTGATTGCTTGCCTACTGCTCACCTTCTGTTGTGCAGCCTGGCTCCTAACAGGCCATGGACTGGTCTGTGGCCTAGAGATTGAGGACCTCTGGCTTAAATCATCTCTAGAGTACTTACAATAACTAACAATGTAAGTGCTATGTAGGTAATTGCTAAGTGTATGATTTATGGAATAATGACAACAAAAAGTCTGTACACAATCAATACAGTTGCAGTTTTTTTTGCCAATAATTTTTGATCTGTTGTTGGCTGTATCCATGGTAGGTTGACTCCCAGATGCAGAACCCCTGGATATAGAAGACTGACTCATAGAGTATCAAAATTGAGTAAAGTAATTTCCAATACATAATCGTCTCAGTCTCATTCCTCCTATACTTAAAAGTTGACCATGTAAGTAGGGAAAAAGAAAGTACTAACAAAAGCAGCATGCATTAATATAGATGAAGAGCTTTAGAGTCAGAATGCTTTTTATGCACTCCTTTACTTTTTAATTTTAAAATTAATTGTAGGTTACTTCCTGTCAGTTTATCTCTACTTTCTCAACAAAAAGTACGTGAAGTATCAAGTTTATAAACTAATGTGTAAAAAAGTCCACTTATTTCCTCTTCTTGATTTTTCTGAATTATCCCACAGATATTTAAGATGAAATTAAACAGTCTAATCTCCTTACTTTTGCTTTTAGCAAAAAAGCAAATAAACAAAACAACAACAACAAAAAACTTAAAAATTTGATAAAACAAGTTAATAAAAGACCTCATTGCACAACACAATATTCCAGTGGTATATTAACAATCCAGGATTATCAACTCTAAACATCTTTCTATTCCTTACTTTGATTTGCCTTTCCTGGGTTACCTGCTGAACCTTCTGCATTTTAGCCTAGGGAAATATCTAATAAATTTATTTACAAAATATTATGAAGTTCTATTATGTGGCAGGGACAGTGCTAAATGCAGAGGATACAATGGTGATTAAGATAGGTATAATCACACCCTCAGAGATGTTAGATTTTAGTAGAGAAGACAGACAAGTAAACAAATAAACAAGCAAGACAATTTCAGGCAGTGATAAGGGTTATGAGTTGACCAAACAGCAAAATGAAGTGGAAAGTGACATGTGGTACTAACTTAGAGAGGGTACTAGAAAATGCTGAGAAAATATATCCACTGAAAGTAAAAAACATTCTAGCTGTAGGAAGAGCTGGTAATAGAGCATTCCTCATAAAATGCATAATTGTTAATGC
Source organism: Tarsius wallacei (assembly GCA_963574415.1). Taxonomy (NCBI): domain Eukaryota; kingdom Metazoa; phylum Chordata; class Mammalia; order Primates; family Tarsiidae; genus Tarsius; species Tarsius wallacei. Next base: position 32,934 of record CAUYQG010291975.1, read on the forward strand.
CTCCAGGTAGAGATCGGTTTGGCATGTTGGAGGAAAAGAAAAAAGCCAATGAACCGCAGTCCAAGATTATTGGGGAAACCAGGTAGATAATGGTGTTTTTTACTGAAATATTAGGACCTGGACTATGTGAACTCTGAAAAGATTTGGGAAAAATTATATATTTCTAATTTGAAATTCTGGCAAGATCCACTAGTAGAGATATCTAGGAAGTGGTAGCTCTGGGCTAGAATTTTGGACTAGAAAAGATTTTGAGGTTATGGACTATAATGGATTGAATGTGTCCTTCACTCCCCAAACGTATATGTTGAAATCCTAACCCCCAATGCCATGATGTTAGAAGATGTGACCTTTGGGAAGTAATTAGGTCATGAAGGTGAAACTCTTGCAAATGGGATTAGACACCAAGAGATGATTTCTCTCTCAGTCATGTGTGGATACAGTGAAAACGTGGTTGCCAGCTAACTAGAAAGTGGGCTCCCACCAGACACTGTTTTCGCTGATTTCTGATCTCTGACTTTCCAACCTCCAGAACTGTAAGAAAGAATGGTTTGTTGGTTAAATCACTCAGTCTACAGTATTTTGTGATAGCAGCCTGAACTGATTAAGACATTGACATATAGAAATGGTATTGAAGTAATGAAAGTGGATGAAATGAAAAGAGAGATTATGTAGAGTTTAGATAGCAAAGGTCTAAGAAGTAAATTTGAGAACCAGTAGTCTTTAAGAGATGGGTAAAGTACAAAGAGTCTATAAATGAGATAAAGAATAATTACACAAAGAAAGCAAAATAGGGAAAGTCAAAGAAAGAGAAATTTTCAAGTAAGAGACAATCATTTACTATTTCAAGACATGAAGAGAAGTCAAATGAGGTTAAGACTCTAGAATGTTCAAACCATTGGAGATGCTGATTTGAGCAGTTTGCAAGAAGTAGAAGACACCAGATTGCAACATATTCAAAAAGTGAGTAAGAAAATGAAGACAGAGCAAGCATTTGAAGGGTTGGCTGTTTAGGGTCTAGGTGAAACTTGAATGTGCTTCACCTTCAAGCTGGGGCAGAACAAAGTTTTTATTTCTAAATGTTGGAAAGCCATGGTTTGTTGAATAATGGACTTGATAGAAGGGGCAGCAGGATTGTCTGTAGTGGAAAACTGCCAGGGGAGTGGGAGGCACACCTCATCAACAAGGGTACCTGCATGATAAACATTTGTATACCTAACCCTGAATTGTACCCCACATCTTTAAAATTAAAAATAAAAATAAAAATAAATGGTGAGGATTAATGTAAAGGAAAGGAAGTGATTACATAAGAAGTAATAAGATGCAAAGCACACATGGAAGCATTGATCTGGGACAAAAGAAGAAACAAAGGAGAATAAATATTTTATTTTAATTGAATAGAAGGAGAAAAGAAGAGTTCATATCATAAGTAAGTTTGTTGGATGAACTTGAAGGATTTCCATTCTAGTGTCTTCTATCTTCTCATCTGATGAGTCTGGGTAAAAAAAGGGATGCTTGGAGTTTTGAGGAAATGAGAATCTATGAAACAACCACATAAAATAAAAGCAGACATAATAAAATTGCTGGGCATATAAAGGGCTTTTCTATTACAAATGTCACTTAAACTACAGATGCTTCTCCACTTACAATGAGTTACATCTCAATAAACCAAGTCAAAAATATTATAAGTTAAAAAATGCATTTAATCCTGACAGCAGAGGAGATGGTCCCTATCTTATAAGTTATGATGACTCAACTTATGATTTTTTGACTTTGCCATGGTGTGAAAGTGATACACATTTAGTAAAAATCCCAACCTCATTGTAATTCATAAGGAGTTTCTTGACTTTTAAGGTTATATTCTTATAAACTCATAGTTAAGTTGAACCATCATAAATCAAGGACCATCTGTATTCTGTTGAGTGATTAATCTGTTGGCTCAGTTTTGGAGAAACCAAGTAGTTGGCTTTAACCAAGATTGAAATTTTGTCAAGGGAACATAGAAGCAAGATAATGAAGCAGTTTAGTTTAGAATATCAGTACGAAAATTATTTCTTGAAATTGTGTAACTGCAATTTATATTCCCTTCCCTGACACTGGAGGCTGGGAAGTCAAAAATCAAAGAGTCCACAGATTTGGTATCTGGTGAAGTCCACTTTCTGATTCATAGATATCAGTCTTGTTGTGTCTTCACATGACAAAAGGGGCTAGACAGCTCTCTGGTGTCCCTTTTCATGAGGGCACTGTTTCCATTTATTAGGTCACTACCCTCATGACCTAATTACCTTCCAGAGGCCTTACCTCCCAATACCATCACTTTGGGGGTTAGGGTTTCAACATATGAAGTTTGAAGTGTCAAAGACTTTCAGTCCATTGAACTGGGCTTAAATAATGTTGACAAGTTTATTTATGACATAGCCAAAAATTAATATACTGCAACACATTATAAATCTTAGGAAGAAGGCTCAGCATGATGGCTCATACTTGTAATCCCAGCACTTTGGGAGGCAGAGGCAAGAGGACTGCCTGAGCCCAAGGGTTTGAGACCAGTCTGGTCAACTTGGCGAGACCTTGTCTCTACAAAATATAAAAAAATTAGTTTAGTGTGGTGGCGCTTGCCTATAGTTCCAGCTACTTGGAAGACTGAGGCAGAAGGAGCACCTGAGTCCAGCAGGTTGAGGCTTCAGTAGCCAGGAGTGTGCCACTGCACTCCATCCTGGATAACAGAGGGAGAGTCCAACTCTAAAAAAAATCTTAGAAGGAAGATATGATGTACAGCATTTTCGTTGATTTGTCTCCCCAGCCCCCATGAAGCATCTCAAGGGCTAATATTGAATAGAACATTCTTTTTTTTTTAATTTTAAAGATGTGGGGTACAATTCAGGGTTAGGTATACAAATGTTCATTATGCAGGTACCCGTGTTGATGAGATGTGCCCCCCACTTCCCTGGCAGATTCTCACTACTGACAACACCACCTCCCTCTCACCTGGCAGTTTCTCACTATTGCCAATCCCTTTCTTATGGTATTACGATAATTGTTCAAAGTCCACTTATGAGTGAGAACATGTGATACTCAGTTCTTTGTTTCTGCAATAGATCACTCAGTATTATAAACTCTAAGTCCATCCAAGTTTAGAGCATTCTTCTAAAAACACTAACCTACAGACTTTTATCCAAATACTTTTTACAGGTTTTAGTTGGTTTTGTTTTTGTTTTTTAACTTTCCTCTCAGCATCTTCTTTAGCCAAGCTAGCCTCAGAACTGCATTTTTACCTTTCTACTCTCACTTCACTGATGTGATTACCCTAGAACAAATGTTCTTCTCCTTTTGCACCAGTACCTCACATAAATTCTATTGATAAAGATCTAAAAATTAGATTAAAAAGCTATAATCTTAATAATCCCAAGCAAGTTTAAATATTTAATGATGATGATATGATGGGAGCTTGCTTGGTGAGTCTAATTTTAATGTCTTCTTTTAAAACCCTAATAATCTGATAAATACAATGGATTTCTTTCTATAACTGATTTTTAATATTTGTAGGACTAATGCCTATTTACTTGCTTATTCTAAAAAAATTACTAAGATAGAGTACTGGTTCTTAGTCATCATATTTCATGCCATATGCATATATTATAAATGGAATTAACTGGTGTGGTTAATATAAAACGTTTCCCACAAAGACAGATTTAGAAATAATAATCTGCATGTTTGGAGCTTTCAGTTGCTCTATCTTGATATTCGAAAACTTAGAAGAATAAATTCTTTACATGGTTCTCATATAATACTTCCATAATATTAATCATTTACCTAGGTCTTGAAGCAGATGACAACAAAAAAAATCAAGATTGACATTGTTGACAGGTTTCTAAAAGACAGATTTTTGGATAGCATATTAAACTAAGATCGCATATCTAGTTTAGATTCCAGAGAAAAAGGACATGTTGTCATGAACATTTAAGACTTGAAATCCCAGCTTGTGGAGGATAGCATGGCCTTTTCTCAGATCTACAGGAATGCTGATGGGGCGAGTCAATTCTTGTCAAAAGAGACAGCTATTACTTTGCTCAGACTTGATAAAAACCGTGTTTGGAAGAGACACTGTTTGGGAGATTTGTGGGCCTGAGTTACTAGTCATCTGCTCCTGTCACAATAACTGTCATCATTGCTTCAGAGCAGTGTTTGGCTTGGAGCAGTACTGAATGAGCTGACTATCACATGTTGACCATGAAATAAGAAGAATAGATAACTTGCATAAACTGATTGGTGGTTAACACTTGCTTAGTAATATCTATCTGGATGTAAAGAGTCTTGGCTAAAATCTGTGATTTTGATATTATGGATATTGGACTAGTCTTGCTAAAACAGTAAATAATCAGCAGGTTTATTTGTTTTTAAGGCACATCGGGAAACACAGAAATAATATATCATTTACATAGAGAAAATGTAAATTATTATTATTTTTGCTAAGGACAGAGGGCATATGTCTAATTTATTTAAGAGCTGTGCCATGGATACAAGCGCATTACAATCTTGATATCTATTTTAAGTCTATACATCTCAAACCACAGATGGTTCCTCCCCATGGGAGTAAGCACTGACAGCAGATTGGTAGATGTTAAGGTGGTCATTTGATTGTTCTGAACTGTTTTCTCAATTAGAGGAAACAGAGTATAATGCTCAAATTTATAAATAGAAAGCTCATATTCATATTTCTTCCGTCTTCTCTTACCATCACAATTAGTGTGATATTTTGGTTGAACATTACTGTTATTCTGAGTATCATGAGATGTTATTGAATATGTAGCTTACAGTTACACAAAAAATATGTTAAACCTGAATTTCCAGAATCATGAATCAGATCTACTTAGGTACATAGCTTTTTCAATCATTTACTAGCAAAGTAACTTTGGAAAAATTATGTGATGTTTATGGGTCTTCATCTGTAAATTGCAGTAAGAATAGCATTACCCCCATAACGTTGTTGAGGAAATAATAAATCTAAAGTATTTGGCATAGTAACTCGAAAATAGTACATTAAACCCTCAATTAATGATAATTATTATTATTTATGTTGCTATTATTTTTATGCTGAACAGAAAAAAGTTAAGTGAAAAATGACTAACATATTAGTCAATTTTTAAGGCCAGTCTGATGTTGAAAGTAAGCCTGAATCAATCATTAGCACAGGCCCCTTCGACTTAAATTTTCTAATCTGCAGCCAGAATTCTGTACAAGTACATCTATGTCTCAAAACTAAGCTGCTTTCACTCACCCATGTGCAACTGGGGCCAGAGTCTTAATGTTGTAATAGGACATGAAAGATGAAATAATCTTATCTCCCTCCCTTCCACTTAATCCTGAATAAGTTCGTTCCCTTTTCTGAGCCTCTGGCTTCCTATTTAAAAAATATGGTATGATAATAACTTGCAAAGAAATTTTGAAGCTTTAAAAGTATAATATAAATAGTAAAATTTAATAAATAATCAAGAAAGTATGGTTGTTATTGTTTAAAAGTTCGTTAAGAAACAAGAGATTGGTGAATATTTTAAGGATAATATGCTGCATCAGGAAAACATATGGAGGTGATCTTGGGTTATCAAATATTATTTTCATTATTCTAATAAGACTGGCTGTGCATCAACATCTCCTAATGTAAACTCTGCCTTCTTTTAAAAAGCATGAATAGTACTTAACAGATGCTGAATAACTGACCCACGATTCTCATCATCTCCTGCTGTAATCTCTTTATTTATATTTATACTCCCACTATCTATTTTGAGAAATGTTTAAAGATGATGATTTGGGGAAAATCACATCTAGAACAGCTGGGCATGCTTTTCTTTAAAATGATCATTACAGTGGAAAATGGACTGAAGTTTTAATGAAAAAAATCTCATGAAATGGCTATAACAATACAGGCTATCATTAAAGAATAATTATGACTCACATAGAAGTAAAATAGAAAATAAATAATTTATATATCCATGGCATGTCTTAAGGCAATAGCCTTAAATATAGGCAGTGGCAAGAGTGATAAGTCCTTATGTCCATTTGAACAAATCACTTGGTGAGAATAATCTCTCTGCTTCCAATGTTTGATTTCTAAATATCACACAAGATGCTTAGGGCTGCATTTGCATGGCTAAAAATTAATTTATTATAGGCCAGGTGAAGATGGATGCACAGGAAATGGAGTTCCTATTGAGTGATCTGATGTAGGCCTACCAAATGCTTCCAGCATAGATGTAAAGAAAGGAACAAACAAGCAGAAAGAAATGTGCAACAGGGTCCCATTACTTAAAAGCCTATTATTCCATTAAGCAAATGGAAATAAATAAAAATGGGAGTGGTTCATTATTTGTGACTCCTCTTCTTTGGCACAGATATTTAACATCAACTAACCTGCCCAGTTCTTAGAACAAGCCTGCAAATTACGTATTATCACTTTCATCTTGCTGATAAAGAAACACAACATTTGAAGAAGTTAAGTAACTAGGCCATGGCTTATTCATTAATTCAATACTATTGCAGGTGCTTCGGAAACATCAGTGGACAAAAGTAACAAAAATCTCTGCCTATATTGAACTTATATTTTAGCAAATAGAGACAACAAACACATAATAAGTATATTGTACAGTATATTAGAAGGTAGTAAGTATTATGAAAAGAAAAAGCAGGTAAAATGGGATTAAATAACATTCGATAAATCTCTGTGGAAGGGTGACACCTGAATAAAAAAAGTTGAAGATGTGAGGAAATCTGATACACGGCTGTCTGGGGGACAAAAAGGTGGAACCAGGCCCTGCATTGGCATGTTGGAGAAGTAGCAAGATCAGTGGGGATGGAAGAGGGGGTCCAAGAGTGAGAAAAGTAGGCGGAGCTACATAACAGTTGGGGCCTGTAGACCATTGTAAGCACTTTGGTTTATAATCTGAGTGAAATAGGGACTAATTGCTGGGTTTTGAGCTGTGGAATGACATAAAATATCAAATGACATGTTTTAAAGGGATCACTGTGGTTGCTGTGTTGAGAATACTCAGAATGAGGGAGGGCAATAGTAGAGGCAGGGTGAGTAGCTAGGATGGTAATGCAGTAATCTATTGTGGCAATGACGGTCACTAGGTCCAGGCTGGTTGCAGTAAACAGTAGTAAGAAGTAGCTGAATTCTGGGTATAATTTGAGAGCATACAGAACTTCCTTGTGGATTTGGATGTGAGGTGTGAGAACAAGAAAGGAATCAACAATAATATCATGGTTTTTGACCTGAGCAACCAGAAGAATGAAGTTGCCATCAACTGAAAAGGAGACTGGACATGGGACAGATTTTTAGGGAGAATAATAGTTCAGGTTTGGACATGTTGAGTTTGATGTGTTTATTAAATACTCAGATGTTGAGAAGTTGACAAGGTATTTGGACATACAAGTCCAGAGTTCTGAAGAGAGGTCTAGTCTGGAGAAGTAAATTTGGGAGTCATCAGCATGGTATCTAAAACCATGTGACTGGATAAAATTACTAAGAAAGTAAATACAGTATAAAGAATGAAGAAAAAAGTAGATCAACACTTGACAGAATGGGGGAATACAGATTATTTAGAAGCTTTCCTTTTCACAGTGTAATATAAAACACCTATTCAAGTTTAGGTAAGCCGGTCATCTCATAAAATAAATATTCAGAATTCGGAACGTGATCACTTTATAAGCCTAGAAGAGGTAATTTTAGGTTATCAACTATATGAGAGGAGACCCCCCCCAACCCAGAATTTATTTATTAAAAAATTTTGTATTTATCCTTACATATTTAAACTTCAGTCATCTTCAAAATGTTCTCCGTTTGATGCAATACATCTATAGAGATCCTTTTTCCACTGCTCAAAACAGTTTTTGAACTTGTCAATTTTGATGACAGTGCTTCTGTCGTTTTTTTGTTTCACCTCTTCCACATCAGCAAAATGTTTCCATTTGAGGACTTTCTTCATCTGGGAAAACAAACAAAAAAAGTTGCTTGGGGCAAGTAGGATAAATAGGGAGGGTGGGGCCCAGGAGTCGTGTTATTTTTAGTTAAAAACTGCTAAACACTAAGTGCGATGTGGGTAGGTGCTCTCGTAAATCACCCATCATGAAATGGGCACATGCATTGAAGGAACCTCCAAAAAATAATTCACTGAACCCGAACTCAGGCTTTTACAACAATCAACAGTAAGAGTTGGTACACTGATGCTAATAGGTTCCTAGAACATTTGGGAAGTCTGTACTACAAGGGGCCCATCCTCCAAAAGATAATTCAAGGTTTTGGGGGTTTGGGGGGGTCCTCCCTCGTATTTTCTAAGCTTTGGACAAAACCCCCCCAAAAACAGAAAACTCACAAACCCATCCAAACTGTTGGACATGCTTTTCTTATGAATAATTCTCTAATATAGCATCTATAGGTGACATAGAGACAATACTAGGAAAGGGTAACTAGCCACCTGTAGTATTTTTAGTATAGTTACTCCAAAGGTATACATTAGATTTTGTAAATAAAAGGTAAGTCTATTTTATTACAGGAGTCTGAACATCCTATTACACCAAACTCTTAATAATTCCTTGATTACTCGAAAACTTAGCTTAAGGGTTTTTCCAATGTCTCAGCTTCCCAGGTTTTATGAAAACTAATTCCTTTGTCCTTCTTTTATGACCTATTTGCCAAAAGTTATATCTTATAAAACTTATATTATATTATAATTATTATTTGTAAACTTGTAAAATCCAAAGTCATATCCTCATCCAATTGGGAGGCTTCACATAATACAGTTCTCTAAGTAATAATCTCTTTGTTATGTAAATAATGATCATTTATTAATGATCCCTACTTTTAGGCAGTAGACTATCTTTAGAAGCTTATGGAACATAATTATAGGTAGGGAATGTTCCTCTCCCCCATATGCTATGGATGGAAAAGTTATTAGTAGATACGCTGTAGATCCACAAGACAATGCCAAGAAATACTCACCTGAGACAATGCTTTATTTATCAAAAAGCAATTGGGCACGCATGCAAGAGGTAGTTGGAAAACTTTGTTTTATCCAAGGGCTATATATCCAAATAAAGGACTACTTCTTAAACAATATGGATGATGAAAACTTGTTGCTATCAGAAGGCAGAGTCCATATCTGGATCGGAGATGTAAAAATTATTGACTTTGAGTCTCTGGTAAATTCCTTTCAAGATTTGTAACCCTAAGTAAATCTCTTAATACCACTGAATTTCGGTTTATCTGTAAAATGGGATGTCACAAAACGAGCCCAGAAACATGGTGAGAGCCAAATGAAATGTCAGTGAAAGGTGTTTTGAAATGTCAAGTTCTGTACAAATGCTATTTATGTAACAGATGTTAAAAATAGTACTACCTGCATGACTATATATTGTCTTAATTTTGATCAATGTAAGCTTGCTTAGAAAGGTCAGGCTTTTCTAAATTGAAGGAGAGACACCGAGATTAAGTTAGATGCCAGGATTCTAGACTAATGAGGAAATCACCGAAACTCTATTTTGTCCTTTTTGGCCCAAGAAGGTCATTTGCTGTTCTGTTGGTTTTTGTTGCTAGTGGCCAAAAGCTGACCCTAAGCAATCCTGGCTCCTTCAAAGGTTACAACCCACCCCCCCCCCCCCCCCCCCCCCGCCTTTTGTACCAATAGTGTCATTTTCATCCCTTTCCCCCATCCCCTTTCAGTATCCTAAAGGGGGCACTGGGAGCCCCTCCAATGCCTGCAGGGGAAGGTGTCGTGACGTCGCTCCGGCGGGACCTCTCTCACCCACCTCACCCCACCACCACGCCCGGTCCCCAGCTGCCCGCGCGGCCCGCGGTCCCCTCAGCGGCCCAGACCGCGGCGCGCCACGGCGCAGGCTCCGCGGCCCGAGCAGGCGCGTCATCCGAGCTCCGCGGTGGCGCGGGCGGCGGGGACGCAGCTACCCCCGCGCTGCGCCGGCTGCGCCCCCAGCAGCCGCCGCCACCTGGGCCCGGAGCCGCGGCGATCTCGCCCGGTGGCTGCGGGCAGGGGCGCCTCCGGGTAAGCGCCGGGGGCCCAGCCGAGGAGGGGTAGACGGGGACGGGCGGCGGCCGGGGTCTGGGGGCGGGAAGAGGTGCCGCTGCGGAAAGAGCGGGTCGAGCCCGGGGGAGGAGCGCGGGGAGCACTGCGGCGTGCAGGGGAGGAGCGGGGCGCGGGGCCGGGCGCTGAGGCCAAGTGCCGACCGAGGAGGGGGCGGCCGCGGGGCCGCTCGGGGTGGTGGGGACGCAGCGGGCAGGAACGGTTAGGGGACGCCAGGTTGGCCGGGGGTGCTTCTGGCGTTGTTTTGTTTATGGAGCCCCTCCAGTCACTGCAGCTGTCCCCTTTGCAAGACCGGGAGGGGCTGGGGGGGATGACGACAGTACAGAATGTTGAATTCCTCTTTCGCCCCCCTGGAACCCTTAGGTCGGGCCTCCTGTTTGGGGGGGATGTGAAGGTGGCAGAAGTACCTGCTGCTGGGGGCAAAGGTATCTGAAAGTTGGTGCCACTATGGGGGATGGGGCGTCTGGTGCCATAAGTTGGCACTGGAGAGCCTTCTGTTGCTGCTGTCGGGCTGATAAGCCCCCTCTGTGGTCTTCAGTTTGAAGTACTCAGGACGAAGCCCTTCTGGCTTGCCTTGAGTGTGTCAAAGATAAACACGGGGGAAAATCCTGGGGAAAAGGGAAATGAAAAATACGGCATAGCAGAAGCAAATTTATAAGGGTGACATGGGAATGAAGTTAGTGTTGAAGAATATGACAGGTCTTTGCAGAAAATGATGAAAGAGAAACAATTTATGGCTTGGAAATGAAGGATGCAGAAAAGGCTTAAATATGGTAGTGTCAGTAAATGCTTACTTTTTTTTAATCATCAGGATCTGACAAGAATATAATTCTTATTTGAGCGTTAAGAGTGTTATTAAAACATGGCTAGGAAGATTATTTGAAAGAGTATAACCACATTTTCTACTGAATTTCATAGAATGTTACCTGGAATTTCTGGAGTAATCTTTTTGATGATAAATGTTATCATATAAGTGGGGAAGCTAAAAAGCTAAATTGATATGCACTCAAAGGGGGTAAAAAGTAGTTTGCAAATTTAATGCGTATAAATAAAAACAACTAATTTAGAGTATGGAGTGCTTTGATGACAATATTTTTTCTTTTATCTCTGTCAGTTAATTCTTCAATTCTCTTTCCTGTAAAATACTTTTATTATTTTTGGAAAAGTATACATACAAAATTCAGATACTATAGAAATTTAAAAAGAAAAAAATACTTAAAATGTACAAAGTAATCATTTTACTGCTGTGTTAAACATCCTCCCAAGCATCTTTCTAAACATATTTTGGTATGCTGTGCAATTCAATATCAATTTACAATTTTGTAAAACTGTAAAATCAGAAATTGTACATAGTAACCTAGTACCTCAATGGGGTCTTGTTTTTTATGTGCAAGTATTTAAACTGACTTTTACTGCAATGTAAAAAAGACTTTACTGCTACTATATAAAAGAGACTTTAAATATATAGTAAAGTATAACCATGCAGGATTGAGCAATGAGGATTTGATGTATAAATGTACTTGTCCTTACTGTGGTAATGATCTTACTCCTTAAAGGGGCAGTCACATAGTTTTCATTTGCTTCATAAATGTAAACATTTTCTTGTTCTCTCTTGTAGATTGATCTCCTGAAATTTAACTTTTCAAGATGAAGTTTTTATTGGCGATTGCCTTTTTTATTTTAATTTCTTTGTGGGTTGAAGAAGCCTACTCTAAAGAAAAGTCTTCAAAGAAAGGGAAGGGGAAAAAGAAGCAGTATCTATGCCCATCGTATGTTTTTCATGTCTTATATTCTTATATGGAGAAACGTTATTGCATTTTTTTAAGAGTAAGGTGGTTTATTAAAATACTTGTCAGCAAATTTTTCATATCAGAATGTATACCCATTTGTTTCTTACCTAAAAACTGACAAGGTAAAGTTTCATACAGATTTTTTTTCATGCTGTGGGTTTATTAAAGTTACTATTTATTTCTTACACTAGATGTGCAACTTTAATTGGATACTAGATTCTATGTTTTGAGCTAGTTCAAAAAGCTGATTTAAAAAAAAACCCAAATATTTCATAAAATTTCATTAAAAAATTTGATAGCTACGGCTGTGATATTAAGGTCTATTTAGTTTATTATAGTTGCATGGCAAAATGAAAGTCACACAATAGATCTGTTTTCTAGATCAGTATTTGTTTGTAAAAAAATTATATTAGAAAATTAGGGTATTTCTTAAAAAGCATGCCATTAAATCTGAAGTTACTTGGGAAACCAAAATCTAAATCCAAATACAACCCCCCCCCCCAAAGATAAAGGTTTGGGGCTTGGACATTTTGTTCTTTTATAAGAAGGGTTAGTATTGCTGGTGAGTAAAAGTAAATAATATCCAATAGAGCAATGGAACAGTAGATAAGTAAACAACTTTCACATGATATAATGTGCTTTTAGGCACTTATAAAATGCAACATATGTAGTGATTTGGAATAAAAAATTTCTGTTACAGATCAGTTTTCAATTAAGGTCTCTTAAATGTCATACTGATCATAGACAACATTTTATTACAGCATCTTCATTACTTAAATGTAGATTATTATAGTTTTATAGATGTTTTGTAAGAGATACTAAGGTACATTTTGGGAAATATGTTTAGTAAAAATTGGTATTTTGTAATGGGTATCTGTATGAATATGTGAAACAAATCTAAAGACAGAATCATGATCCACATAAAGTCTAGCATTAATTACAACTCCATTTGAAGGGATAGATCCTGATTTTCATCTATAGTCCTGCTTATTCTAGTGCTGCACATTCTGATGTCATCGAGCCCAAATGTCTTGCCCTTAATTATGTGGGCGTGTCCCTCCTTGGCCATCTGCCCAGTTGGGTATCAACTGGGACAATGGGAGGATGCTCAGGAATAACCACCACCTGCAACTATCACAACTCTTCACTGTTGTTTTTGTGCCACAACCTGGAAGTTCACATTTTAGGATACCAGAGACTGTCAGGCCATACTCTTTGCAAGTAAAAGGACCCATTGTCACATTTTGGATATTCTTTATATGAACCTTTTATTTGATGAATGTTGACATATTGACACAGACTTGTAATGTCATAGTCATGATGACTGTGTGGAGTCAAGCCATCTTGAATCAGTCACTTACTCTATATGAGGAAGCTAACAGGGCTCTTGTTCCCTGCCTACAAACCCCTTCCCTGCATCAGATGTCATAATCAAATTGTTCTGAAGATGTAACAGCAAGTATTATAACTACCATATATCTTACAAGAGAACATTCTGTCTCTTTTCAGAACTACACTAATAAATTGGCTCATGTATAAACTGACTATATTTACATATGGTGGCTTTGGTTATTTAAGACAGATTTTAAAAGTTAAATTTAGAAGATAAAAAGTGAAACAATAAAAGAAATCTTCAAGTAGAAGGCCCAACATATATCTGTTAAGCACGTATCACAATATTTTAGAAATGTTGAGCAAGTAATTGAAATTTTATCTTTGACATTTTTAACATAGTAAACATTTTTAAAGTTATTTCAGTTTTTACAATTATTAAACTAGATAGATCTTTATCAACAGTTGTAAGATGATGCTGCCAAAAATCTGGCCTATTAAAAATAGATGTTCCTTGAATTTGAAAATTTGGTAATTTTTTTTTTTGTTTGAGCATTTTATTAAGAATTTTAATTTGTTTTTCACTGAATTATGAACATCAGAAAACTAGGGTTGTTGCTGGCTATCATTGGATTCATTATATCAAATTTTGTCAACTCTCCAGATTAAGAATCTCAGTGATAATTACAGGCTACGAAAGAATACACAAATTATTTGTATTTTAGAGAACGATACAGTTTGCTCATCTTATGTAAGTTGATTCTGTATAATACATTTTGACTAAGAGGAATATTTGAGATTACCAAAACCCAGAAGTTTAGTACAGGCTACCATAATACTCAGCATTGTGGTGAAATTATTGCCTAGTGATATTTTGATTGACTTATACTTTTCTTATATTTAGTAGTGTTGATGAAGTAATGGGGATGTATAGACATAAGCAGTTAAGGTGTGGCAATCAGGAGTGAAATCTTGTCTGATTGTTATGACAATATTTTACCCCAAACACTGGAAACAGAGGGAACATGTTTTAAAATGTAGAGGAAATAAATGACTTAGGTTCCGTGATATTTTAGGGTTTTTGATGCTGAGCTTGAGTTAGATCATAAATTTTTCCTGAATCTTTGCTTTTTGAGATGCTACAAAATCATACATTGATGCTATTATTTGTTATTTTTCTTGACATTGTAGGTGAAGCAACAGTACCAGGTTGACAAAGGACCTGACAAATTTGCTTCTAAATTTTATAAATTTAATATGTATTAAAAATAAGAAATAAACTTTAAATTAATAAAAACATTTTAGATGAATCCTTGGACAGTTACCTTTTTATTTTATAGCTTGAATCTGACATTGACTTTAATCTGTTGGTCTTTCCTCTGATTTTTCCATTCTGCCTGAGTGATTTTGTCCATATTTGTGGCTGTAATTACCACCTATTCACTGTTAGCTCCTAAATCCCTATGTCTCCTTAGACCTCTCTAAAAGGTGCCACACCTCTACAACCAGCATTTCAACCTACCTATCCCATTGTGATCTCAAATTCAATTAGAAATGATAAAACCCGAACTCAGAATTCCTCTTCACCCCTCTGAAAATACAGTGTTTCTTCTCTCACCAAATGACACCGCTGCCTCCTTTACCATCCAAACTAAAATCCTGGAGGTCACCCCAGACCTTCTCTTTCTACCACAACCTCGCAAATTTAGTAGTCATCAAAACTTGTCCATTCGCAGTCTTTACTGTCTCTAAAATATGTCCATTGGCTTTCCTACGTGGACATTGCTTTAATTACTCCTTCTCACCCTCTTTGGTGGACTCCTTTTTTTGTCTCTCTGCATTTTGTCTTCCTCCATCACTTTATAGTCCACATTGACCCTAAAGTGTATTTTCCAAATCTTAAGCCAAGTCCTTTCAATATTGAGAGCCCTTTAAGACAGCAGCCCCCAACCTTTTTGTCATCTGAGACCATTTTAGTGGAAGACAGTTTTTCCACAGACAGGTTGGGGCAATTATCAGGCATTAGAGTCTCATAAGGAGTGTGGAGCCTAGATCCCTTGCATGTGCAGTTCTAATGCACAGAATCTAATGCCACCACTGATCTGACAGTAGATGGAACTCTGCTTGTCTACTGCTCACCTCCTGTTCTGCAGCCCAGTTGCTAATAGGCCACAGACTCCTACGGTCTGCGACCCTGGAACTAGAGACCTTTGCTTTAAGGGACTCCATAGCATTTGGGATAATGTTGGCATTTCTTGACCCCATACACATGACTCTTGAGAAACCTGCCTCTGATAACTCCAGCAGTATCTTCTCTATCCCACACCCTACCCCTACTCAACTGACACATGAGTCAAGTCTCATACACACTTGCTCTTTCACATCTCTGAAAGTGTTCTCTTTACCTAAAATGCCAGTGTTTTCTTTTTTTAGTTGATCCCTGTTTCAGTGGTTTTGTGTAAAGTCATGGCTATAACTACCATTTATTCATTGTTGATTCCTAAGTGTTTCTATCCAACCCAGACCTCTCTTAAGAGTACCACATCCCTATATCCAGTGTTTTAATATGAGTGTCCCATAATGGGCTCAAATTTAACTCCAAACTCTATTTTTTTGTTGTTGTTGAAAACCCTTTCCTAATCCTGACAGTGTGATTTAGTTAATCATGCTCTGTGCCTGCATAGTTCCCAAATTGCCTCTCGTGTTTATAATATGGCATGGTAATCATCAGTTTTAATAGTCTGCTTTCCTAACTCTGCTTTCCTTACTAAATTGTAAGCTCTTTGAGTTTAGTGTCTTAATGGACTCAATGGCCAGATAAAAACATGGCACCTGGCTCCAAATATGCAAATAATAAAAATGTATTTAAATGAGTGAATAAAAATCTAAAGATCTTTGACTCTCTCTTACTAAATCATTATATTTACATTTTGGTAAGTTACTTGAAAATAACTAATATGATCCCTGTGGTTTCAATATAAGGAAATCTGGTGAGTTTTGTGGAACATCATCTCAGATCATGTTTCTTGGTAGAAAATTGGTCTCATTATATTCAACATTTTACCAAGTAAAATTATATAGAGGAAATACTCATCCAAATTGAGGATATGTAATATTGGGACATGCAGTGAATATTTAAGACAGAATTAATATTCAATATGATCTTGAAGGAAGGAAGTGATGAACTCGTTCTAACAAGATTCAAGTATAAATTACACTTTGGTTCAGAAATCACTTGTGCCAGTATAGGATGGGGGAAACCATAACTTGGCAGAGCACATTTGAAAAAAAAATTAATATCATAATCCTGATACAAATGAATATATATATATATAAATACTATATATGTAATGTTTTAATTAAGAAATTGATATTTTTACTTTTACTAATTTTGTGTGATGTATATTGCTTTACTTAACATAATTACTTTACTTACCATAATTATTTTAAGTAAAGTTTATAGAGATTTCTGCTAATCAATATTTGCAGGAGAGAGAAATAAGAATACTAAAGGTAATTAAAATAATGTTAGACTCGGAAGAGCTAAAGGAAATGAGGTATTTCAAAGTTGTCTTCAAATTTTTGAAAAATTATGATGTAGATGAGAAAGTAGACATTGTTGTTTGGCACCAATAATTAAAATCAGTATTAAGGAATAGAAAGTATGGGGAGAGATATTTTTGGCTCTAAACAAAGAGAAACTTTTTAATAGAGTTCTGCCTGGATATAATTGATTGGGGAGGCAGGTAGAGTTCACAGTGACTAGAGGCACTCAGCTATGTGGAATAATTACTTGGCAGTCATGTTTTAGAAAAAGTTTGAGCATTAGATAGGCAGTTAGACCAGATGGTGATACTTAAGGTCATTTCAGTTTGTGAGATTTTTAAGATTCTGTGATTCTAATATATTGTATTTGATTACAACTTTATCATTATCCAGTAGCAGAATGATACAGGATCATCTTATATAAAACTGTACCATGATCCATTTATTTAAATAGATCTGACGTTAGCTTCGGTGCATTGATTTGAAAAGCTCTACCATATAAAATGACTAAATCTTGGTCTTGTGTTAATAATAAGTATTAAAAAATCTTCAGTGGCAAATTTTTTTAAACTTCATGAATAATCAGATTTTTAAAAAATATCTCTTTCAAATCCAGAAAATATTTTTTTCTTTTTCAACTTTAACCAGTAGGAATGAATATATTTCAAGCTACTGTACTTCTCAAAAAATAATGATTGCAAGATGACACATTTAATCATCTAATCAATGCCTGCCACAATTTATAAAGAGAAGGCATAGTGATATGAATTTGTATTTGTATATGAATTATATATGAAACCTGAACTTACACTTTCAGAATTTTTTATTGAGTAACAGTAATTAAATAACAAACAAAATAGAACTCTCAAAAAACCAAAACAACATTATTTGCCATTTTTAATTTTTGCTCATAGCAGACATAATAAGCATGTTTCAGTAGTGAACATGACCAGGGTATACAACTTCTTGGCACGTACTACATTTTTTTCCATCCCTGAGCTAGAGAAGCTTCTACCTTTTGTTGGGAACTGTCTGAATTTCAAATATCTGATAGCTCACAATGAGCACAGCTAATACATTTACAAGTTGCATTTGAAATCTGTCCTCCTTTCTCCCATTGTTAACCCATATTTGTACTGTAGGTATGGGGGGCTCAATAACAAGCCCTTAGGTGATGAGAGCTGCTATTATTTATAGTAGTGCATGGTCAAGTTAGCATGTATTTATTAATATTCTGTCTTCTACATTATTCTTCTTCTGAGTTATTGGCACTAGCTTTAAAAACAAGATGTAAATACAATTTTGAATAACTTTTAATTTTTTTCTGGTCCATGAACACATTGAGAAAAATTTGACTTCTTTCTGTTAGTTATTCACAAACTAAAAAGTAAAGTATTCATAGGCAAATGTGTTTGTCACCTGTTATGAGAATTTTTGGTCTTCTTCAGAGAGACTGTACCATTTGATGATAGCATTTGTGCCCTTCAGTCTATATATAGTAAGAAAGGCAGGATTAATGTAAATAATCAATGCCATTATATTTTATCTATGTACATTAGTCATCCTTCTATTATAATTTTTGTCTACTATTTGTTAATAAAGTAAACTGACTTTAATTTAGTTCCAACTTCTTACTGCCTAGTGGAAATATTCAAGACAAATACATTGGCCAAAAGATGAAAGACTGATTGGAAAAGGGTGTGGATAATCTATAAAATGGATACTTTTGAAGACTGCCTGTGTTGTTATCACTACAGCATATCTAGATTGAACTTTTTGCTAATGTTTAGTTATGTATATTCTTCCTACATATTGAACAATTCTGCTTTAATGACATGTTGTTATTTTGCAATCAACAGAATTAATGATCTTCCCTTTCCAAATAATTTTTCAGTTTGTGAAATTGGCATCCTCATTATTCCAGTTACTCGGGCATGATGGAACCTGCCTTTCTCTTAAAATGATCTCCTATATCTGCCATGTTCAAGTTTTTTTTCATTGTATCTGCTTTTACCATTATTTTCAACAAGTTTGTTATTATTACAATATTTTCCTAATTACTCATCTTATTTTTTCTTTGCTCATTATCATTCATCTTTACATACTGTTTATATTTTCATCTTGCTATTTTTATGTTCAAAAAACCAGCATCTGCTTATTTTCTTTATTAGTTCTGGGAAAGAAAACAATAGTAGGAATTCGTGATTATTCAGGGACGTTATCTACTCTCACTCCAATTCCTGAGAGGAACCCAACATAAAGGGCCTACCTGTGAATGAGAGGATGTGTGATATTCCTTGCATCAATGCTAAACTCTCATGACACCACAGACATGGTTGGCAAGATTATCCAAAGGACATATTGCAACATTCTTCAATATTGTCCTTGCCTTCTATTTTCTTTTGCCTGCAATAGCCATCATATTTTGTGTTAATTCTACAAATGTAGGTGTTTTCAGTAATTCAAAATCCTTGCTGATTTTCTTTGATCTGGTCTTGCCTGGGTCTTCATTGTGCTTCCACAGTGCTTTTCCTTATCCTTCAGCAGCTCTGTTTTTCTCTCTCCACACCATTTAAGTCCTTTGTTTTACCCTTTTCAATTTTAGCATAAAATTTTAACTTTTACTTTGAAGAAAAAGAATAGAGGTCATTGGGCAGGAACTCCCCCAATGTCTCTCTATTTTCATTCTAAAGCCACCTGTAACATCATCCTTCCTTTTCTCCCTTGCTCCTGACTTTTTGGTTGAGCCTTGGGTCGCATCTCCTCCACTCTCTTCTGAGACGTATCTCTTACCAGCTTGCTCTGCTCTCTCATGTTTTAAATTTTTTTTCTTCTTTGGCCCTTTTATTCCTAAGGGCTTACAAACATATTGAAGAATCTCCTACCTGAAAAAAAAAAATATATATATAGTTTTTATATTCCTACCTATTTCAGTATCTTTGTTTTGTTTCCTTCATTAATGACTATATTTCTTGAACCAGTAGATTGAAATGTAGTACTTCCTGAGCTCTTAATATACTATTTCTTTTCTTCACTTGAGTTTTCTTAAATTATAAAAGCCATGCAATATTGTTGTAACAAATGAAACAAAATGTACCACTTATTCATTCTATTAATGCTGGTTCCTGACCCCATTCTACTTTTTGATAAAGATATTTACTTTATTTCTTTTAAACAAATATAATGAATTTCTTTTAAATACTTGTTATTACTTGATAAGAATGACTATCTTCTAAATATTGAAATAGTCCTTTATTTCTCCCATCCCATATTTGACTTCCAGAACTTTTCTCACTCCTGGCTCTTTCTTGCCACCTTTCTGACTACAGTTAATTAACCACCTGTACTGGCTACTTCTTTTTTGACTGTCCTGAAATCTGGTTTTACTAGATACTCAACCTTGGTTTTATTAACTTCTCACTTATCACTTTTTCCCTGAGTAATTTCTATTTGTATCTGTGGCCACTTATCTATCTTTATCTTTAGGTGTAACCATACTTGTGATATCCAAATAGTTTTTAATATTTTCAGCTTCCTACTGGACCTAAAAGTTAGCATACCTAACATATTAAACTGCCTTTACCATCTGCATTTCCCAACTCTGCACCCAGTCTTTCATAAGAAATGACAAAAATATCTTCAAATCTTTCATGTCTTTTTGCTTTCATCATCTCCTCAATACGCGTCCTTTTCATTCTTGTTCAGAAATGACTCTAGTATCTGGCTACTTTTTTCGTCTCTACTGTTATGATCTCCATCGGATCCTAATCATCTCACCCCAAATCTCTTATGGCAATGACTTACTCAGACTCCTGAACTCTATCCTGCTCTGTCCACCTTGTTTATGCACCACAGAAATGGATCTCAAGTTGTTGGTCCCAGGACCCCTTTACAATCTAAAACACTTTTATTTATTTACTTTTTTGAGTTGGAGTCTCACTCCATCGCCCAGACTGGAGTGCAGTGGCACGCTCATAGCCACCCCAGCGTCAACCCGCTGAGCTCAGTCAATCCTTTTGCCTCAGCCTTCCAAGCAGTTGGAATCACAGGCGTGTGCTACCATGCCCAGCTAATTTCTTTTTTTTAATTATAGGGATGAGGTCTCATCAAGTTGCCCAGGCTGTTCTCAACGAACCCATGGGCTCAGGCAATCCTCTCACCTTGGCCTCCCAAAGTGCTGGGATTACAGGCTTGAGCCACCACGCCCAGCCTGAAATACTTTTAAGGACACAAAGAGCTTTAATTTATCTGAATTATATCTTTTGATATAATCCTATAACAAATTGAAACAGAAATTTTAAAAATATTCAATCACTTAAAAGAACTATACTCATATTAGCATGAATAACATTTTTTATAAAAATTAACTACATTTTCAAAAACAAAAAATAACAAGAATGGGGCTTTTTTAATATTGTTGCAAATCAGTTTAATGGCTAGCTTAATGAAAGACAGTAGTATTCTCATATCTGCTTCTGCATTCAGTTTGCCGTGACATATTGTTTTGGTTGAAATATGTGAAGAAAGTATGACCTCATGCAGACATGTAATTGAAAAAGAAGAGGGTGTTTTAATAGCCTTTTCATAATTGTGAATATTTTTCCTTAATGTCTTGCCAAAAGTTAACAAGTGTTCATTCCTTAGAAGATAGTTACAGTGTGAAATTTGGAATCAAACCAATGACCGTTTTGGTTTTTTTGTGTTTCCTTAGATGTAGTGAAAGCTTATTTTAAAGAATGAAAATTTGAGGCAAAAGCAAGAAATTGACTTTTCTTGTATGTCAAAAAAGGAAATGCAATTTTTCTGTGTAAAAAATATCCTTTTCACATACAATATTGTGTTTTTCTTTCCTCTTTTCTTTTGAATTCAGGAGGGTACATGTGCAGGTTTGCTACATGGGTATGTTGCATGATGATGAAGTTTGGGCTTCTATTGCACCTGCCAGTGACCATTTTGTTTTCTGTTGCATTAAAATCCACTGGTCTGTCTTACACTTTGAATGACTCTTTTGCCCAAACATGATTTTATAATATCATGCACTGGTCATTTGGAAAATATTGATTCACTGGGTTCTTCAGATCTTCCAAATGTTGACACACTTCATCATCAAACATAAAAAAGTCACATCCATCTAATAGCACTTCTGTTCTCCTTGGAAAGTCTGCAAATATTGGAAAGCCATCATACTCATGATGTCTAATATATTTTCTAATATTTGAATTTTGTTTGGAAGTTCACATTTTATCATGGGAAACAAACACAGTAGTTTTCCTCAAAGTTAGAGGCTCTCATCATTCATTTGCCCTAGCCCCTTCTCCTTAACTTGTTATATCCCTCTTTATTCTTCTAGTGCGAGCTAAAAGTCACCTACTCTATGACCTCCCTGCTATTAAGTTTATGCCAAATTAAATGCCACATAAGTGAAATTAATAATGATAAATAAAAAGTGAAATTAGTTGAATTAATGCAGAGGAGACAGGATTGGATTGAAATTTGGGAGAATTGGGTTCTACTTCTCTCTGTTGTTTAACTCAAGCTAATTTTTCTTTGGTCTTACACGTCCTGCTCTGTAAAATAAGGGCATTAACAATATGATTTTATAGATTTTTCAGGGCAATTGGGGAAAAAGTTTATCTGGAATTTTGAGATGTAGAAACGGTGCTATCTTGAGTCAGAAGACTTTGGTTCTATGTTAGAATAGATTATGTAATATATTTGTGACCTAGAGAAACTGATAACTTTGCCTTTCCAGAGCTCAATTTTTTTATCTGCAAAATGTAAATAATAATCTCTGATAGAATAATTTGGAATTTTATGTGAAAATATTTTCTAAACTTTAAAAATTCTACAAAGTGGATTACCCATGTTTGTGATATTAGAATTCCTCTTAAATAATTCTGAGGAGTTTTGTATATTTAATATTCCTCTTGGTCTCAGTTTTCTGCCATTATTTAAGCCATTTTTGAAATATAAATAACCTAATAATGGAGAAAATGTCTGGGTCACTTATTACACACAGCTTTCTTTGTAAACTCACAGTGTCAAGGTTAGGATAGTTATAACATTTTTGGCATGACTTCTTTTTTTAATTTTTATTTTAAAGATGTGAAGTACAATTCAGGGTTAGGTATAAAAATGGTTATTTTACAGGTAAGGTTTGAGGCTCACTTTGGTCCCCACGTCACCTGGTTTGAGATAAGGTACCTTTTTTGATGAAGTGTGCTCCGCCCCCCCCCCCAGCCCAAAGCTCCCTCCTCTGGCAGTTTTCCACTACTACCAATCCCTTTCTTATAGTATTGTGATAATTGTTCAAGGTCTGCTTATGAGTGAGGACATGTGGTACTCAGTTCTTTGTTTCTGTGATAGATCACTGAGTATTACAGCATCTAAATCCATCCAAGTTGCTGTGAAGTTCATAATTTTGTCCTTCTTTATGGCTGCATAATATTCCATCATGTATAGTACCACATTTTTAAAATTTAGTCTACTTTCAGTGGACAGCATGGTTGGTTTCATGTTTTTGCTATTGTGAATAGTGCTGCGATAAACATGCATGCACAGGTATCTTTTCTGTAGAGTGATTTGAGTTTCTCCAGGCATATTCCCAGAGGGGGGATTGCTGGATCATAAGAGAGGTCGATTTTAGATCTTTTTGGAATCACCAGACTGTTTTCCACAGAGGTTGTATAAGTTTGCCCTCTCACCAACAGTGTAGAAGTGTTCCCTTTTCTCTGCATCTTCTCCAGCATCTGTTGTTTTTTGTTATTGATGGTGGCCATTCTGACTCTAGTTAGGAGGTATCTCAGTGTAGTTTTAATTTGCATTTCTTTGATAATTAGTGAGTCTGAGCATTTTTTCATGATCTTTTGGCTGTTCATATGTCTTCTTTTGAGAAGTGTCTATTCATATCTTTTGCCCACTTTTTAATAGTGCTGGGTTTTTTTTTCTATTTTTTTTTTTGTGTGTGAAATATTTCAGTTCCTTGTGGATCCTGGGTGTTAGCCCTTTGTCAGATATACAGTTGGAAAATATTTTTTCCCAGTCTGTGGGCTGTTTCCCTATTCTCTTGATGGTTTCTTTTGCTTTGCAGAAGATTTTCAGTTTGATGAGGTCCCAGTTGTCTATCTCATCTATTATGGCTAGGCACTTGGGGCTTTGATCAAGAATTGATTGCCAATTCCAATTTCCATAAGGGTGTCTCATGCATTTTCTAAAGTTCTTATAGCTTGAGGTTTTATGTTTAGGTCTTTGGACCATTTGGATTGATTTTTGTGTATGGTGATAAGTAGGGACCTTGTTTTAATCATCTGCATGTGGTCAGTCAGTTTTCCCAGCAAATTTACTGAATAAGTTTGCCTCTTTCAAGTAGTTGTTAATGGAGGCTTTGTCGAAAATGAGTTAGTTGAGAAACTGAGGTTTTGCTCCCAGAATCTCTATGCTATTTCATTGGTCTATATGCTTGTTCTTGTACCAGTACTAGGCTGTTTTGATGATTGTAATCTTATAATAAAGTTTAAAGTCTGGAACTGTGGTACCTCTCACTTTGTTTCTTTTGCTGAGGACTGCTTTATCTATTCCTGGTTGTTTATGATTCCATATGAATTTCTATATTGTTGTTTCCAGGTCTGAGAAGAATGATGCTGGTAATTTAATGGGTATTGCATTAAATCTGTAGATTGACTTAGTAGAAAGAATGGACATCTTAACAATGTTGATTCTTCCAAACCATGAGCATGGAATATTTTTCCATTTGTTTGTGTAATCTTTGATTTTTTTTGAGCAATGTTTTATAGTTTTTGTTGTAAAGGTCTTTTACTTCTGTCATTAGAAAGATGTTGAGGTATTCCATTTTTTTTGTGTGGCTAGTGTGAATGAGATTGTGCTTTTTATTTGTTTCTCTGCCTGTTTGTTGTTGGTATATAGGAATACTAATGTTTTTTGCCATGCTGATTTTGTATGCTGAGACTTTGTCAAAGTCCTTTTTCAGTACAAGAAGGTTTTTGACAGATTCTCTTGGATTTTTGAGGTATAAAATCATATCATCAACAAAGCGGGATAGCTTAACTTCCTCTTTCTCTACTTGGATACCCCTGATTTCCTTCTTTGTCTGGTTGCTCTAGCTAAGACTTCCCAACACTATGTTGAACAAGAGAGGTAAAGTGGACAGCTTTGTCTTGTTCCAACTTTCAGGGGAAATGATTTCAATTTTTGTCCATTTAGCAATATGTTGGCTGTGGGTTTATCATAGATGACTCCTGCTATTTTGAGGTATGTTCTCTCAATGCCTAGGTATTCAAGTGTTTTTATCAAGAAGGGATGCTGAATTTTATTGAAAACTTTTTCTGCATCTAATGACATAATCATGCAATTCCTGAATTTACATCTGTTGATGTATTTAATTACATTTATGGTCATGCGAATGTTGGGCTAGCCTTGCATCCCAGGGATGAAGCCTACTTGGTCATGGTGGATGATTTTGAGATGTGTTGTTGGATCTGATTTGCTAGAATCTCGTTGAATATTTTTGTGTCTATGTTCATCTGGAATATTGACCTATAGTTCTCTTTCTTTGTTGAATCTTTACCTGGTTGGGTATCAGTGTGATGTTCACTTTATAAAATGATTTGGGGAGAGTTCCGTCTTTCTAGATTGCTTGGAATACTTTCAATAGGATTGATATTAGTTCCTCCTTACACCTTGTAGAATTCAGCTGGTCCAGGACTTTTTTTGTGGGCAGTTTTCTTATGATAGAGTTAATTTCCTGAGTTGTTATTGGTCTATTTAATTTCTCAATTTCTTCTTGTTTCAACCTTGGGAGGTTTTGTGATATCAGAAAGTCCTCCACTGCATTTAGGTTTTCAAGTTTGTTTCCATACAGGTGTGTATAGTAATCTGATAATTTTTAGTATTTCTTCAGGGTCTATTGTGATGTGATCTTTTGCATTACTGATTGTGTTTATTTGGGCTTTTTCTTGGTAAATCTGGCTAGGGGTCCTTCAATCTTGTTTATCCTTTCAAATAACCAGCTTTTTGTTTTGTTGATTTTTTCTGTGGTATTTTGGCCTTCTATATCCTGTATTTGGGCTTTTACTTTGGTGATCTGGATTCTTCTGCTGAAGTTAGGGTTTTGGTGGTTTTGTCTTTCCAACTTCCTTAGGTGATTTGTTATGCTGTTAACATGTGACTTTTCCATTTTATTGACATGTGTTCATAAAGAAATGAAATCCCCTCTCAGTGCTACTTTCGTGGTATCTCAGAGATTTGGTAAGATGTGTCTTTATTTTCATTTGTTTCCAGAAATCTTTTAATTTCTGTTTTGCTTTCTGTGTTGACCCAGGAGTTGTTTAGCATCATGCTGTTTAGTGTCCATCTGTTTGTGGGTTTGGGGGTAGTTTTGTTGGTATTGTATTTATTTTTATTCCATTGTGGTCTCAGAAGGAACATGGTAATGTTATTTATCTTATGGATAAATGCTTGTTAATGCTTGATTTATGTCTGAGGATGTAGTCCAACTTGGAGTATATTCCATACGGTTATAAGAAAATGTATATTTTGTGGTTGTTGGGTGGGGTGGTCTATAGGTATCTATTAAGTCCATTTAGTCAAGCATCAAGTTGAGGTTCCAGATCTCCTTGTTGACTTTTTGCCTTGATGATCTATCTAGGGCTATTAGTGGGGTATATAAGTCCCCAGCTATAATGATGTTTGAGTCAATGTCTTTTTTTAGTTTACCTAGAAGTTGCTTTTTATAAAGGTTGGTGCTCCTATGTTGGGTGCATATATTTTTAGGATGGATATTTCTTGTTGATGGATTGACCCTCTTATCATTATGTAGTGAACTTCTACATATTTTTAAATTTTTGATAACTTAAAGGATATTTTGCCTGATATGAAGATCACAACTCCTGCTTTCTTCTGTGTTCCATTTGCCTGAAAATTTTTCATTCTCTTACTTAGAGTCTGTGTGTGTCCATTCTGGTGAGATGAGTCTCCTGAAGACTGCATATTGTTGCATCATTTCTTTTTATCCACTTTGTCACTCTGTTTTTTAAGTGATTCATTTAGTTCATTCATGTTCATGCTAATTATTGAGATGTGAGAATTTATTCCTGTTCTGCCATGAGGTTCTTATAAGGTTTGTTGTTGTTTGTTTATTTTTTTGTTGCTTTTCTTTTGATATTTGGGTTGATATATGTATGTGTTTTCAATCTTTTTCTTGTATTCTTGGGAAGAGTGTGATCTACTTTTTTTCTTTCTTCTGTGTTTAATACTTTCTTAAGCATTTGTGGTAGAACTGGTCTGGAGGTGACATAAACTCTTAAGGACTGACTGTCTGGGAAGAATTCTCCATCACTGATGAAGTTCAGCTTATCAAGGTATAAAATTCTTGATTGAAATTTTTTATCTTTGAGAACTTTGATGATTGAACTCCAATCTCTTCAAACCTGTAGTGTCTGCTGCTATTCGAATTGGTCTTACCCAGTAAGTAGTCTGACCTTTCTCTCTTGCTGCCCTTAGGACTTTTTCTTTATATCTACTTTGTGTAAGCAGATTACTATGTGTCTAGGAGTTGGTCTTCTCATTTGATATCTTGCAAGGGTCCTCTGAATCTCTTGTGTTTGAATGGACACATCTCTGATGAGATGAGGGAAGTTTTCTTGTATGATTTCATGGAATGTTTGCTCCAGGGTGGTCTCTGTTTCTTTATCTGTCTCAGGAATGTCCATTATTCCTATGTTTGGCCTCTTGATATAATCACACGTCTCTTGGAGGCTTTGTTCCATCTTTTTAAGCTTCTTTTCTATGTTTGTAACAGTTAGGGTTAGTTCCATATTTTGGTCCGCAAGCTCTGAGATTCTTTTTTCTGCTTGGTTAGTTCTACTTTCCTTGCTTGTCAGTTTGTTATTTATTTTGTTTACTGTATTATTTATTGCCATCATCTTATTTATCAACTCCTTCATTCTTTCCTCTTGTCTCTCCTCATTTCTATTCATTCTCTCTATTAATATCTTGATCTCTGGGTTTGTGGTTTGGGGCCAGTCATTCTGGGGGCTCTTCATTGTTTGGGTTCCGAAAGCTGTACTCTCAGTTGCTGTCTTTCCAGGAGTCTGTATGGGACCTGTATTCTTCCTTTGATTCTTCTCCATTTGTGATGGTTTTCCTCCTCCTTTCTCCTCCTTCTTTATGTATGCCCCCTGAGAGCAAAATGAGATAAATAAAAGGGGAAGAACAGAAAAAGGAACAAGGAAGACTAAGAGAAGATGAAGAAAGAGGGGAAAGAGAGGGAAAACAGACAGGCACACAAACTAATGAATAAAAAGGAAACAAAAAAAAAACCCAAGAATAAACAAAAACATACAAACAAACATGCAAAAAAACAAAACCTGATGAAGCACTTGCCCTCAAAAATACCCATGCACAAACAGAAATACTAAAAAACACCAAAAAAATCTCAAAACAAAACAAATACTAAAACATAAACAAAAACAGAGAGACCTTGTTGTTTGTTTATTTTTTTGTTGCTTTTCTTTGGATATTTGGGTTGATATCAGAGAGACCAAAAACAAAATGACCTCTGTGGCCATTTTTGGAACTTCAGACTCCTTTCCCAAGCATCATCACTGCTTCTGGCCGCTGCTGCAGTGGGGAGTCAGTTTCAGTCTCCAGCCCCTCTCCTCCACTCTTGGCATAGGCAGATAGAGCAACTCTTAACTCTGGGGACTGCTGTGGGAGGAGGGTGACTCAGACCCCAACTCACCCAATTGGTCAACTGCTGCTGCTGCTAAGTCCCCCACTCACATCATATGTATCCATGCCTGGTCCAGCATGGGGGTGGGGCATCTGTCTCTGCATCCTCTCCTGATGTTTCCCCTCTGAATCAACAATGTTGATCCCAGGGGGTGCCATGATTGCCTCTGGGTCCCAGGTTGGAGGCTGAACAGAGCTAGGGAACCAATGCAGGGCTCTGCCCGGTCCTGGAACAGAGAAATGGCAACAGTCACTCTCTCCTCACCAATGACAGGGCTGAGCTCCAGATTTCTTCCTGGAGCCCTCTCCATGGTTCCCTCTGCCAGTGCCTGGCCCACTGCCATGGGTAGTGGTGTGGGTCAGATGCCAGTTGCCGAGAGCAGCTGATCTTCTCTCTGGGAGATCCTCAAGAGTTGGCAGGTGAAGGTGGGTACCAGATGCTTGTCTCATGAGAGCCCGTTGAATTCTCCCAAAGAACTTGTATAGCAGACAGTGTCATACACTGTTTCTGTATGAAGAACTTGTGATGTGGAGAGTTTTATGTAGCTTTTTTAAAGTCATAAAGTTAGTCAGTAGCAGCCAGGTGGGTATTTGAGACTAACTCTTTGGTTATATGCACGTTATCAGAGTCCATCCTGTTCATTTGGAAGATTGGAAAAACTGCAGTCTCAAGAGGTCAAGTGACTTTCCTAAGGGCATGCCACTAGCCAGTGGCAGATCTGGCTGCTAAACTTAGGCCTTTTGATCCCCAGTCCAAGTTTTTTCCACAATGTTCTTGCCACTATATTTATATACATTTAGTTATTACCCTCACCAATGAGAACACATTTTACTACTTGATTGCCACTTAGTCATTATATATTTTTATCTTTATCTTTTTTTTTTTTTTTTTGAGTTGGAGTCTCACTCTGTCTCCCAGACTGGAGTGCAGTGGCCGCTCTCGGCCACCGCAGCCTCGACCTGCTGGGCTCCGGCGATCCTTCCTCCTCAGCCTTCCGAGTAGCCGGAACTACAGGCGTGCGCTACCATGCCCGGCTGATTTTTTGATTTATTGTAGAGATGAGGTCTCGCTTGCCCAGGCAGGTCTCGAACCCGCGGCAATCCACTCACCTCAGCCTCCCAAAGACGCGGGATTACAGGCTGAGCCACCGAGCCCGGCTTATTTTTATCTTTTTCAAGGACTATATTGTGCTTACCTATAGTCTTTTACATAAGTTTAAAGTTAATTGACGTTCTTCCTAAAAAAACGAAAGTTACTTTCTGAACATGCAATCTTACAATCTTCTTCCTTATAAATGTATGCCCCACCGCATAAAAATTAGTCATTAGTTTGATCAGTAGTTTTCAATTTGGGTATTAGTTACCAATGGAAATCTTATAAGAACTCATTCCTAAGCTATTATTGTCAGGAAAGAGTACATGGTTTAGTCCTTCTTCATACTGCTTATATACAAATGTATGCATATAATAAGGTTTGCAAAGGCATACCTAAAGGAAGTGAAGTTAAAACACATGGTTTCCTTTGGCTCTGCTTTCAGAGAATAAAAAGCAACGGACTAATTCTTCAGAGATAGAAAAGTGAGTTATCTTTTAAATTACAATGTCAAATTTAGATACATGCATTTTCTCTCTCATGAAGAATATTACATAAAGACTTTCCATTTTAACTGATCAAAGATTATAATATCATCTTCTAGCTGCTTTGTGCAATCTCTCTCTGTCTCTCTCTTCCTTCCTCTCGCTCTCTCTTTCTTTCTCTCACTCTCCTTTCTCTCTCCTTCTTTATTTACTCCCTCTCTGTCTGCAAGAATGCATGCATGCATGTCGTTGTTCTCTGTATATGTGACACACACATAATTAATCACAACAAGATAATTATTCACATTTTGAATGCATTTATAATATTATATTATGGAATTCCCCAACCATTAGGCAATTATTTAGCATTGACTGGTTGCCAGACCATATCCCAGGTGCTGGGAATATGGTTGTGAACAATGCAAAGTCCCTGCCATGTAGAAGTTCAATACTAGTTGAACTAAAGTTCCTATGTAAATAGGAATTTTTAATATGTTAAGAGGTAAAAAGAAATAGTGCTATGGGGAGAAATAGAGCAGGCCAAGGGAAGTCAAAATTGTTGGGAGTTGCTGGTGTGTGCATGGTGGTAAGGAAATGTCATTCTGATAAGGCAAGATGTGAATAGAAAGTAAAGGAAGTAAAAATGAGGGCCATGTCGATTTCAAGAAAATAGTGTTTCAGGGAGAAAGGCACCAAATACAGAATCATATGACAGGGTTTATGGATTCAAACCATAGTATGGAGACTAGGAAGAGCATGAATGCTGGAGTGATTGGATATAAAGTCAGTAAGATTGTAATGGCCAAATCATATATGGTTTTGTAGGGAATCACATGAATGACTCTCATGATTTGGGCCTGAGCAATAGAATGAAGTTTTAATTCACTGAGATGTCTGTGAAAGACTACAGTGAAAATAGATTGGAGATGAGGAGAAGTCAGGAGTTTTGTTCTGGACAAGTTAAGTTTGAGGTATCCATTAGACATCAAGAGGATATGGTCCAATAAGCTGTTGAATATTGAGTTGGAAATTTGGGCGAATGGTCTGGGCTGGAGGTATAATTTGAGAGTTGTACATTATGAAAACGGATGAGGTCACTTAGAAAGTGACTTTACTAGAAAAGAAAAGGTTTCTGAGAAATGACTGGGAATGAGATTATGAAATGAAGAAGATCAGGCAAAGGAGAAAGAGGAGGAGCAACCAATGAAGCAAGATCAGTTTTAAAAGCTTGATGTCTTTTACTTGGAATTCAAGTGAAGTTAAGAACATCTTTTGAAATGGTGATATGTATCAACAATGTTAAGAACTGCTGTCAGGTGAAGAAAGATGAAATTGGCTACTGACTTTGGTGGTGTTGTTGACCTTGATGAGGTTTGTTTCTGTAGATGGTGGTTACAAAAGTCTTACTAGACTGAATTCAAAGGACATTAGAAACAGAATTGGAGGCTACAAATATAAAAATTGTAGGATGCAAAAAAGTGGGCAGTAGATGGAAAAGATGTAGTGTCATGGTAAAATTATTAAGAGATGGGAGATCATAAAGCATATTTATAAGCTGATGAAAATGTTCTAGCAGAGAGAGAAAATTTGTGATGCAGGAGGGATAGACAATTGCTGGTGTGATTCCACAATGACAGATACTTTCAGATGAGTGGAAACTGTAACCTTGAGCGGCATTTCCATCTCTTTTTCCACTTATCTATAAGGTTCATGTTGATAAATAGAGGAAAATTAGGTGAGCAATTGTTGTGTTTAGAAGACATATTAAGTTGGGAAACACAAATAGGTATTTTCCCTTGTATCAGTGTTATCACCACTTTCCATTTTGCCATTTAGTTAGAGTACAGATTCAAAGGAAAATACCTTACCCAAAGAGTTTTGAGTCAAAAATCTTCAGATAGGTAACAGGAGATCAACCATATTCTCAAATGTCTCAATTATGTAAGCATATAGGGTCTGTCAATCTTGTGCAGATTGTAATTTACTATCTTTGTTTCATGTAATAAGTAACTAGTTATGGTTTGTTGTTCTCCAGGGTCTCCAGATAATTATTGTACAGAGTTTCAGATTGTTTTCTATACTTGTCTGTCATTGGAGACCTATTTCTAAGCAGCTTTGTACAAACTACCTTTTAGTGGTGTGTGTAACTTAAGGAGAAAAAGACTTATCTAAACAGGAATATTAATTGTCTTAAGAATTTTTTTATGCATAGCAGGTAAAATTCTTATGGTGACCTTACAGGGAATGGGACAGAATTTATAAGGTATAAACTGATGTTTCCATATTATTCTAAACTCTTCATGTCACTGAAGCCTCAAAAGCTAAGAGCAAAATAGTAGATGCCACGAACCCCTACATATCAAAGTCAGGAATTAGGCCTCTTATGCAAGTCATGCAAAAACTGACTTTATGTCTCTAGTTCAGGGTCTACCTCATGGCCTCCAAAAGGTTAAGGCTAAGAGAAAATCTTTGAGGAAGCACTGGGAGTGCTGTGGCATTTTCCATACTTTCTGCCACAGAAATGGGAGGACACATTTTTTCTTCTCTCTCAACCTAGTGAGAAGGACATATATATCATCTGTGTTTTGGGGAGATTCCCATGAACTGGTATCTGACTCATATCAGAGTAGTCAAAGACAGACTGTGTGACTGTAGGTTAGAGTCAATGCAACAGAGAGAGAGAACTGCTTTGGAATGGGAATGATTTCTATCTGAGAAGGAAGAGGCATGCTTGAGTATTTACTGTGCCTCTGATGTGGTCATATGAGAGAACACAAGAACAAGAATAAGTGAGAGCTCCAGAGAAACTTTGCCTAAAAGGGCTTAAGAGGACAATAGAAGCCCCCAGTGTAGACTGCATAATATCTGGGGATGGTGGTTGGAGTCAGGAGTTGCCAGTTGAAGAAAAGCCATGGTTCTTTCCTGGGGTTTAAAATGAGAGGATCTCAAAGAATTTTGAGAAATCCACAAAAATACTATAAATTAGAAGGCAGGGGAACAGAGTGAAAGTCAGTCTGCACCTAGCCCCAGTGTAGGCTTCTTATCTCGGCAAAGCCTAGCTGGGGAGGGAGTGGGCTTCATTTTTCAATCAAGCTCAGAATTTTGATTTTTACTGGACATCTTATGGAAGTAATCATTTTGGTGGAACTGAAAGTGCCACAGGGAACTTTTTATTTTCTTAGGGTGACTGAAAATGTTTTGAGATTTGCTTGAGATCTCATGTGAGTATATTAGGAAGCTCTAGCTCACAGATCAAGTTTGAATGGGTATGGGAGGACATAGAATTTCCTTATAATTGAGTCCTGCAGATTCTAGCTTATTCAATAAAAAGTCACACTGGTTTTCAAACGGTGGTTGATAAAGACAAGAAGAGCTTCTCTTTCGTTATCCTGATGCCATTACATTTATATTGCAAGAGGCAGTTCATCTCTCCAAACAACATTCATACTTGTTGCCCATATATCTTGTAGTAGGGTTTTTGTCCAGGACACATTATGATTGTTCAGACATTTGGGCCTGTGGATATTTTAATGAACATATAATTCAAAATAGATAGTTTTTTTTGTCTGTCTATCACAAGCAATTTTACACATAAGAAATTATATAAAGGGAAACTGCAATGACTAGTTAAAGCAGGAACCGGTTAAGTAATGGGAGTGGCCCTTTAGGGCTTTTTACTCAGTTCATTAGGTTCCCTGACAGTAGCAAAAGTGCCTTTATCCCAAGGCTCTGTAGTGTCCCTTGAACTGATTTACTCAAAGGGCTATGAAGCTTAAATTATTCGTTTCAGTCCTTAATTTCTGCTTTGACCTTTCCTTGCTTAATTTCTTGTTTTTAAATTTTGGGTTGTAGTAACAAGGAAAACACTCCCTTTTATTAACTTGGTACCATATATTTCTAGAGAGCACTAGAATTAGAGTATTGATTTGGAAAATGAGATACATGAATTTACAGAAATCAGAGTATTCTTCACATTTGCTTAACCAAATCACAGATTAATAACTTTCAAATGGTTTGGACTCATTTAATTTTTTCTGACTAGTTGTCTTACTTTTGTAACATAAATTTCTTTTTGTGTGCATGGCACACGAAATAGATTATTGAGAATTGGCCATCATACAACATGTTCTAAGCTCCTTATTTATATTGCCTAATTTAATTCTAAAAACAGGTCATTTATGAAGTGATTTTCTAGGATTATTGTTCCTGTTTATGAGCTAACTGAGACACAGGAATTAAGTGTCCAAAGCTGAACTGCTAGTCAGTGATAAACCAAATTCAGACAGTCTGTCTCCCAAGCTTGTGTGCCTAGACAGTGCCTCACAAGTCAGGGACTACGTATATTTTTTCTATTAAATGAGAAAGGACTTTGGTATGTGGTTTAGGAAGTCTCAAAATGATGTGCTGACAATTTAAAACTATTATAAAACCATACATATATGTCAATGATGTATGGTCCAAAGAAACACCTTTCTTTCTTGTCCAGCCTAAGAATTAGAATATCACTATTCTTGTGATTTTAACTGCACAAAATACAAGTGTATGTATCTATATCAAATGTTTGCCTGTAAATTACAATTAGTACCTATTGCCTTTTTTTTTAATAGAACATTTTAAGGGGCTATATACTATGGCAACAAAATGTGTCCACCTAATTTGTTTTCCTGGTTTTTAAAAAATTGAGCTATAGCATTCAGCAAAGTACACAAATCTTAATGGTATAGTTGAATGCATTTTACATATAACATATGAGTCCACCACTCAGACAAAGACATAGATCATTTTTAATGGTCTAGACATTTCCCACATGCTGTATCCATGTCAATACCTCCTTCCAAATGTCAATTACTATTCTGATTTGTATTACCTTTGATTGGTTTTGCCTCTTCTTGACTTGCATATTATTAGAGTGATAATATATGTTCTTTTACATTTGGCTTCTTTTGCTTAACATCATATTGGTAAGATTCCATCTATCTTGTTGGTCTAGCAGTAGTTCCTTCCTTTTCATTGCTGTGTTGTATTTAATTCTTATAATATATTACAATGTATTTATGCATTTTACTGTTAAATAAAACAAATATAAACTAAGGTAAGGAGACTTTATTTGAAAATACTTTACAATATGGAGAATATTCTGACTATAAGATTTATAGGCTCCTCCAAGATGAGGAAGAAAGAAAGGGCTTCTGTTTTATGATGGGGGACCCAAAAAATAATCTGGAATTATTTTTTTGAGAATAGGTCCCTTATAGTACAGGTTTCCCTTGCCAAGTAAGTGTTCTAGGAACCCATCGACATCAGTCCACCAGCTAGTGTTGTGAGAGGCTGTGTTTGGCTTCAGTTAATTTTTTTTTTTTTTTGGGATTCTTTCAGTGTGTTTGCCCATTTCATGATGGGTGATTTATGAGCACACCTGCCCATATGGTCCTGATGTTCAGCAGTTTTTGACCAAAAACTCCATGACTCCCATGTTCCACCTTCCCTGTTCACCTGATCTTGCTCTGAGCAATTTTTGGCTTTGTTTCACAGATGAAAAAAGTCTCTAAGGGAAAATGTTTTGCCAGTGTGAAAGAGGGGAAACCCAAAACAGTAGAAGCACAGAAAGGCATCAGAATTGATGAGTTCAAAAACTGTTTTGAGCAGTGGAATAAGCTTCTCAGTAGGTGTATTGAATCAAATGGAGAGTACTCTGAAGGCAGCTGAAGTTTAAACATGTAAGAATAAATACACACTTTTAATAAATAAATTATGGGCTTTCTTGGGGGCGCCCCATTTGTAGGAATGAGACTGGAAAGAACTGACTTTTGGGGAGTAGGATGAGTAAATGGCATGACTGGACAGTTTTTCTTTTCTGTAAGCTGATTCTTAGGAGAGTTAAAGAGAGCCTATTCGTAAACAAGAATAATAATAATCCTATAAATCACTTTTTTTTTTTTTATAATAGAACACTTTCCAGTGATTGTTTAACCTCAGGGACAAGAGCAAATTGAGGATCATATGGGGAGGAGAGAAGCCTAACCAAAGTTTGGTCAAGTTAAGTTAGTGAGCATTTAGTTCAGATTGGTCAGCTTTGCACTTACTTTACTTACTCCAGAGTTAAAC
The DNA here is from genome assembly GCA_963574415.1 of Tarsius wallacei. Classification (NCBI taxonomy): domain Eukaryota; kingdom Metazoa; phylum Chordata; class Mammalia; order Primates; family Tarsiidae; genus Tarsius; species Tarsius wallacei. The sequence goes on from CAUYQG010291975.1 coordinate 69,121, forward strand.
TAGAAGACACCCTGCAGGGAATTTAGCTACAGTGATAAGAAAATGTGTCTTTGGAGGGTCTGTGTCTGGTCTTGTCAAAGGCAAACAAGGGGGTCATGGGTCTTGTCTAGGTCCTTTGGGGGAAGGGTGGTTCTTTGTAGTATAGCACTTTCCATAACACAAAAAAATGGGGTTATTTCTCAACACTTGGGTGTTCCAGGAGCTCAGGTAAAGTTAAGTTTTTACTATTATTATGGCAGATGAATAGTCATAATGTTTTCAGTTTGTGGCCATTATAATTAAAGGTATTATTAACATTTTTATTTGTTGATAGGCATTCATATCTGTTGGGCATCCAAGAGTAAAATTTTTGCATCACAGTATGTATTCATATTGAATTTTAGAAGATATGGGCAGTTTTCCAATTATAGTCCTATCATCAGTGTATGAGAGTCTCACTAGTTTCATCTCATCAAAACTTGATGTTACTGATATGTGAGTATAATGATAGCTCAGTGTGGTTTCATTTGCATATCCTTGATGTTTAATGTTGAGCACCTTTTCACATGTAAATTGAACCGTTAGCTGTATTCTTTTGCAAAGTGAATTTTCAGTGCTTGCCCTTCTTTTTTTTAAAGTTTGTAGATTTTGTTATTGATATATAGGCATTTCTTATACATTCCAGGTTGGATTCTTTGCCAGATACACATATTACAAATCTCCATTCTTTCTTATGCATTTTCAGTTTCTTAGCAGTGTCTTTTGATGAACTGAAGAGCTTATTTTTAATGAGGTTTGATTTGTTACTTTTGTTGCTAATGCTTTTTATTTTTTTTAAGAAATCTTTCTCTACTTCAAGGTCATGAAGATAAATCTATCTTGTTTTACTTACTGCTTTTTGTTTTGTTTTATTTTTTTCTGAGATGGTCTAGAGTTATGTTTTACTTTCTTTTTTTTTTTTTTTTTGAGTTGAAGTCTCACTCTGTTGCCCAGGTTGGAGTGCAGTGGCATGCTCACCGCCATCCCAGTGTCGACCCACTGGGCTCCCACAATCCTTCTGCCTCAGTCTTCCAAGTAGCTGGAAATACAGGTGTGCGCTACCATGCCTGGCTAATTTTTTATTTATTGTAGAGACGAGGTCTCGCCAATTTGCCCGGGCTGGTCTCGAACCTGCAGACTCAGGCAGTCCAGTCACCTTGGCCTCCCAAATTGCTGGGATTACAGACTGAGCCACTGAGCTTGGTCGATGTTTTACTTTCTAGAAGAAGCTTTCTTGTTTTATGTTTCACGTTTAGATCTGCAATCCATTTCAATTTATTTTTTTGTGTATGATATAAAATAGTGTTAAGACTCCTTTTTAAAATGGGCATATCCAGTTAATGTAGCATGTTTGTTGAAAAGTCTTTATGAAATACAACTAAATTGCAGTTGTGCCTTTATTGTGAATCAGTTACTTGCTTCTCTTTTCCATTTCACTGGTCTAGCACTGCTTACCCTTGTGTCAGTGACACATGATCTTATTACTTAAGCTGAATGCTTAAATTTATTCTTTTTCAGTATTACCTTAGCCATTCTAGGACTTTTTGCATTTTCATATAAATTTTAAAATTAGTTTTTATGCTTTTAATACTTACAGACACAAAATGCTGAAATGCTGGAATTTTCACTGACATGGTGTGGACTAAATTTTGTTTCTTATTTGTATTCAAACATTAAATTAAAAAATAAGTTTAAAAAATCACACACATGAAGGCAAAGCAAACATAAACCAATTGGAAATAAACACATTTACCTTAATGTTGCAACAAACAACTTTCATAAATGTAGCTAGACCCAGGATACTGGTTGTGTGACCCATACCAAATAAAACTATAGTGCTGAATAGATCACCATGAGGAATACGAACTTGAGAATTTTTACTTTTACCCTATGGCTAATTACTGTTATGAATCCGGGGTTGAATTCTTGAGGGTGAGTGCTTTTGTATGTTTTGTCTGATGATATTTTTTCTGGGACCTAGAGTACTGCCTGGCCATAGTAGGCACTCACTAAATATATGCTGAATGACTGGATGAATCTACATGTGGCTGCATTCAGAACATATAGCTCTATTTAAGTATGAGTTCTGTGAAGAACTAATAGTTTCAACTCTTGCAATTTTGCATTCAAAGAACATTTTTTCCCCAAAAGTAGCGTTAACAAAATAAAGAATGCTATAGGTGACAGATGATATCAATCATGTCATTAATCATTTGGTAACAGTACTGGATATTGTATCATAATACCTTTAAAACATATATTTCAAAAGCAGTCACAATAATCCATTTTTGGCTACCTATAGTGTTCTGTATTGTTTTAAAATACAATGCGGTATATTTCATTTTGTATCTCCTAGGTACTCATGTAAGACCTCTTAATTTCTGGCTCTCAGTGGTTAGCTTGAAACTTTTAAGGATAAAACAAAATCTCTGCCTCACTCAGTCATCTCCTAGCAGGCACACAGTGCAACCTGTATTGCCATTTCCCTCCACTCCTTTCAGGGAAGGAGCTCTCCTTTCTCCCTTCTAAGGCTCCTTTTTTTTTTTTTTTTTTTTTAGGTTTTTGGTTTAATTTATTTATTTTTCCTTTTAATTTTTTTTTTTTTTTACTTTAAAGATGTGGAGTCCAAATCAGGGCTAGGTATACAAATGTTCATTATGCAGGTACCCTTGTTGATGAGGTGTGCACCCCACTTCCCCAGGGAGATTTCCGTTACTGCTAATCCAGCTTCCCAGCTCTCCTCCTGGCAGTTTCCCGCTACTGCCAATCTTTTTCTTATAGTATCATGATAATTGTTCAAGGTTTGCTTATGAGGGAGAACACGTGATACTCAGTTCTTTGTTTCTGTGAAATGTCACTCAGTATTATAGACTCTAAGCCTATCCACGTTGCTGTGAAGTTCAGGATTTTGTTCTTCTTTATGACTGCATAATATTCCATCGTGTATATGTGCCACATTTTAAAAATCCGGTCCTCTTTTGATGGGCAGCACGGTTGGTTCCATGTTCTTGCTACTGTAAACAATGCTGCAGTAAACATACATGTGCAGGTATCTTTTTTATAGAGTTGTTTGAGTACTTCCGGGTATATTCCCAGTAGGGGGATTGCAGAGTCATATGGAAGGTTGATTTTTAGATCTTTTAGGAAGCACCACACTGTTTTCCACAGAGGCTATACTAGTTTACACCAACAGTGTAGAAGTGTTCCCTTTTTGCCGCATCCTCTCCAGCATCTGTTGGTTTTTCAGTTATTGATGACAGTCATCCTGACTGGAGGTAGGTGATATCTCAGTGTGATTTTAATTAGCATTACTTTGATGACTAGTGAGACTGAACATTTTTTTCATGTATCTGTTGGCTGCTCGAGTGTCTTCTGAGAACTGTCCATTCATATCTTTTGCCCACTTTGTAATGAGGCTGTTTGTTTTTTTCTTTTTGGCGTGTTTGAGTTCCTTGTAGATCTTAGATGTTAGGCCTTTGTCAAACCTACAGTTGGCGAATATTTTTTCCCGGTCTGTGGGCTGTCTCCCCACTTTCTTAATGGTTTCTTTGGCTTTGCAGAAGCTTGTCAGTTTGAGGAGATTCCACTTGTCTATCTTATCTCTTATGGCATGGGAGCTTGGGGTTTTGATTAGGAATTGGTTGACAGTTCCAGTTTCCATAAGGGTGTCTCCTACATTTTCTAAGACTCTTATAGTTGGAGGTTTTACGTTTAGGTCTTTGATCCATTTAGAACTGATTTTTGTGTATGGTGATAGGAAGGGGTCTTGTTTTAATCTTCTGCTTGTGGTCAGCCAGTTTTCCCAGCACCTCTTACTGAATAGGCACTCCTTTCCTTCTAATGAGATTTAAATCTCATTGCCTGCTGTTTTGTGGGGGAATTTGAAGTTGAGATTAACTATTAAAAGTTTTTGTACCAGCTGGACCTTTGTGATAGACTCACGTTTTCCATTACAGACTAATAAAAAGAAAAATGCCAACACATTTTTTTAACCCTACACTCATCTCTAGTTTTCACTCTTTCTCCTTTCCTAATTAGTTGTTGGGATAGGGTTATAAAAACTGGATTTTAGTGGGAAACTGCTGGGGGCGGGGGTGGGATTGACAGTAGTGAGAAACTACCAGGGGAGGGGCATGCCTCATCTGCAAGGGTGCCTGCATAATGAACATTTGATACCTAACCCTGAATTGTACCCTACATCTTTAAAATTTTAAAAACTGGATTTATTTTATTAATTTTTAAAGATGAAGTATTTAGAAAATATATTCATTGATGTTTTATCCTCCTGGTGTTTACTTTTTATCTCTTCATGTGTCAGATTCCCCTTATAAGAAAGTCAAGAATTTAAATTTTGTTTCCAAGTAATGGCTATGGAAATAGTTTAAATAATAAGCCCATTGGTTGGGTAAAAAAATACAAACTAACTTTTAACCTAATTTTTTCTGTACTAAATTAAGTAATAACTCAATTAAGAAGTCATCATGTTGTGTGTGTGTGTACACATACATGCACACATATATATAATATATGTGTATATGAGGGGGGATTAAAAAAAGATATTTTTTGGATGGCGGGCCTCTTGTAGTGCAGTCTTCCTCCGCTAGGTAAGTGTCCTAGGAACCCATTGGCATCAGCACACCAACTAGCGTTGTTGTGAGAGGCTGTGTTTAGCCTTAGTGAATTTGTTTTTGGAAATTTTTTCAATGCATTTGTCCATTTCATGGTGGGTTATTTACAAGAGCATCTGCCCACATGGAGGGTAGCGTTCAGCAGCTTTTGACCAGAAATGGCATGACTGTTCCCACTGTTCCTATTCACCTGATCTCACCTAAAGCAATTTTTGTTTTTTGTTTCCCTATATGAAAAAAAGTCCTCAAAGGGAAACATTTTGCCAATGTAGAAGAAGTGAAACAAAAACCTTCAGAATCAGCCGGCTGGGTGGCTCAGCCTATAATCCCGCGGCCTTGGGAGGCTGAGGTGAGTGGATTGCCTGAGCCCATGGGTTCGAGACCCGCCTGGGCAATTTGGCGAGACCTCATCTCTACAATAAATAAAAAAATCAGCCGGGCGTGGTAGCGCGCGCCTGTAATTCCGGCTACTCGGAAGGCTGAGGCGGAAGGTTCGCTGGAGCCCAGCAGGTCGTGGCTGCGGTGGCCAGGAACGGCCACTGCACTCCATTCTGGGCTACAGTTAGACTCCAACTAAAAAAAAAAAAAAAAAACAGAAACACTAAAAGGCATCAAAATTGATGAGTTCAAAAACTGTTTTGAGCAGTGGATAAAACATCTCAATGGCTTTATTTCATCAAATGATTAATATTTTAAAGGTGATTGGAGTTTAAATATTTAAGAATAAATACTAAATTTTTAATTAACAAATTCTGTTTTGGGGGGACTCCTCCTCATACACATACACATATGTATTGTTTTGGGAGATTGTCAGCAGATATTGTTTTGTTTTAAACTTTGTTTTGGCAAGAACACTTAACATGATAACCTAACATGATATCTATGCTCTGAACAGATTTTTAAGTGTCAAATGCAGCATTGTTACCTATAAGCACATAACTAGAACGTATTTATCTAGAACATATAATTGATAAACTGAGTTCAACAGCAACTCCCCTTATCGTCCTCCTCCCTTCATCCTCTGGAAACCACCGCTGTGCACTCTGCTTCTGTCAGTTTGACTGTTTTGGATACCTAATATAATTGGAATCATACGGCATTTGTCCTTCTGCAACTGGCTTATTTCAGCATAATATCTTCAAGTTTCATCCATCTTTTTATATACAGTAAGATTTCCTTCTTTTTAAAGGCCGAATAATATGCTATTGTTAACTTAAAAGATCATAATTTATAAATTTAGAAAGGAGAGCTTTATTTTAAGAAGGGCATTATAACCTGCAGGCAGAAAATGCAGACTCCGGCTTAAAAAAAAAAAAATTAAGAAAGCATTTTGTTAGAGGGAAAGATGAAACAGGAATTTGTAGCTTAATGGGTTGGCCAAGTATATAAGAGGATATGCTAATATTCATGAAAGGGGTCAGGTGCATGCATGATAAGCAAATATTTATGTTACATGTGTCCCATGTTCTCCTTGGGGTCGAGAATTAGGAATTCAATATGTTACAATTAGGCTGTCTATATCAAAAGGTGAAGCAGGGATATGAAGACCCTCAATTGCACAGCCTCCAAAACTGACCAGAACCAATCTGTGGTTCATCATCTTCTTATTAGGAGAAAGTTTCTGAAATCAGTTTCTTGTCCAACCAAAGTGTAGTTATGTTTTGTGGAGGGGGTCCAGTTACTCAGTGTCTGGCCAGTTGGTAAGCTGCAGTTGTTTCAATATTTCTTATCTTAATACTTGTGGCAGTTAGACTATAGTTTATTCTTTAAGTGTAGAAGTGTGTGACTTAACCACTACTTGGCATGGCCTTAGGCCCTGTTTATTAGTGGTCCTGAATCTTTTTGGTATCAGGGACTGGTTTTGTGGAAGACAATTTTTCCACAGGTTTGCACTCCTATGAAAATCTAATGCCACAATGTAGTGTTTTTAAAATTAAGGTATGTACATTATTTTAGACATAATGCTATTGCACACTTAATAGTCTACAGTATAGTATAAACATAACTTTCATATGCACTGGGAAACCAAATAATTTGTGTGACTAACTTTATGGTGATATTCACTGTATTGAGGTGGTCTGGCACTGATTCCACAATATTTTTGAGGTATGCTTATATATCCTATTGGTTCTATCTCTTTGGAAAACCCTAAATAGTAGAATTTGTCTTGGTGGATATTGCTTTCATTCTATCTTTTTTTTTTTTTTTGAATTCTTTGGACTTTCTGGATATGGATGTTCATTTCCTTCCTCAGATCTGGTAATATTTTAGCCATCTGTTTCTTAAAATTAGCTTTGTGGTCATTTCTCTCTTTCTTCTATCTTTTGGAATTTCCATGATGAATACCTTGGTCTGCTTGATGGTGACTGTAGGAAAAACCAAAGTGTGTTTTCTATTCCCTTCCATACAGTCAATACAATGCTTCTGACCTATATGTGTGTGGAGTTTGATTTAGATGCCAACCAATCAGTTATCCAGTGAATATCAGTTGGCTGTCCTATAATTTATTTTTGATCTGCTCGAAGGCTCAGTCCCACAAAACTGACCTACACTTTAGATATCATTAAATCCCAGGTTTTGTTCCATTCTTCTGACCAACTGACTATAAATCTGGGTACTCATAACCCCATCCTTGTATTTGATTAATTTGCTAGAGCAGCTCACAGAACTCAGGGGAACACTTTACTTTTCTTTACCTATTTATTATGAAGGAATACTACAAAGAATACAAATGAGCAGGCAAGTAGAAAATATACATAGGGCAATACATGTTAGAGGGGCCCTTCTGGGTGCATCATCCTCTAGGAATTTTTATGTGTTCATCTATCTGGAAGTATTCCAAGCCTGGTCATGTTGGATTTTTATGGAACTTCATGATATAGACATGATTGATTAACTTGCTGGCCATGGATAATCAAGTCAACCTTCAGCTTTTTTCTCCTCCCTAAAGGTTGGAGGGTAAGTCTGAAATCCCAACACTCTAATCATATTTTGTCTTTATGATGACCATCCCGCATCCTCAGGCTATCTAGGGGTCAAGAGCTACCAGTCATCTCATTAGCATACAAAGGACACTCTTATCCTTCCAGAGATTATAAGGGTTTTAGGTACTCTGTCCCAGGAAACAGGAATGAAGACCAGATGTGTGTGTGTATATATAGATAGATAGATAGATAGATAGATAGATAGATAGATGGATGAATAGATAGCTATTGATAAATATATCTCATTATAGCTTTCAATATCACAGTGTATCATAAGTCTCTCATGCTTTCTTCACTCTTTTTTCTTTTCTTTTTTTTTTTTACTCTGACTGGATAATTTTATATGATCTATCTTTGAGTTTGCTCATTATTTCTTCTTCTTGTTCTAATGTGCCATTGAATTCCTCTATTGAATTTTCCAGTTTACATATTGTATTCTTCTGCTCCAAGATTTGTTTGTTTCCTTTAAAAATTGTGTCTCATTTGAGATTTTAACTTTGTGTTTTGTGCTTCTGAACATGTTGAACATTTTAATGATTGTTTATTTTGAAGTCTCTGTCAAGTAACTTATATATTTCTATGTTACTGAGGTTGGCTTTGGAGTTTATATTTTCTTTTCTTTGGATCATGCTTGCCTATTTCTTCATTTTTCCTTAGTCATTATGTTGGTATCTATGCAGCAGAAAAACCATCTATCTCTCCCAGCCTTCACACATTGACTTGATACAGGGGAAGACCTTCACCAATCAACTTCACCAGAATTGCTGTAGGTCTCTCAAACTTTTGTGGTAGTCTAAACCACTGTCTTTTTTTCTTAGTGGCCCCCAAATGTCTAGAACGTGTCAGACCCTGTTTGCCCTCTGAGAAGTCAATTCCTTAGGTAGCTGTTAGAGAAGTTGGAATGTTGGATTTGTGATCCAACTCTTTTCACTCCTCATGGAGAGACTAGGGGCTAGTGTTTTTAACTTGCTCATTCTGTGTTCTGTCGGAATAGGACCTATAGTGAATCTGCACACTTGTTCAAACAGCCCTTTGCTCTTTATGGCCTTCATGGATCTAGTGTATGCTGGGCCCTGTTAGTGCTCTAAGATAGGTAAGAGAAAAGTCAGTCCCTCATTAACACCAGAAAAAGCTGGGATGTTAGATGTGTGACCCAAATGTTACCCTCCTCAGGGAGAAGTTGGTACTGAGGTTTACTTCCTGCTTGCTCTGCATGAGAATGGGTGGGAGCTGTGGCAAGTGGCAGTATGCTAGTTCAAACTGCTGCTTTTTTTCTCTGTAGTCCCCAGGGGACTAGTGTATAGTTGGCCTCATCAGCTTTCCAAGACAGGAGAGATAGAAGCTAGTCCCTCAGGTAATACATGGAAAAGTTGGGATGCTAGATGTATGGTCTAACTACACTCCAGAGGGAGAAACTATAAACTGAAGATTCCCTTTTGATCATATTCTGCTGTGCTGGGGATGAGGATTGTGGTAGGAGGGTGTCTTTCATTTTCCTACTGTTTACAACATGGTTGATTTTACACTCGCCTGAGGTGCAGGAGACTCGCAGCTAGTGTTAGGATTTCTCACAGAGAAAATGAATCCACTTATTGTTGAATTGTTGTGTCCATGGGGGGTGGGGAGGTGGAGAGTCTGAGGTTTTCCATTTCACTATCTTGCTGACATCACTCCTAGTCAAACTTTTCAATGGAGTCCGATGTACTGTTTCATTCCATTTCCCCTGTTATTTGCTCTTCTATCAGCTTCAATTTGGCTTCCACCTATTTCTCAGCTGACAAACAGCTGTCTCTTTTGCTAAATTCCAAGGAAAGTTTTCAGTCCTCATGTTAACCTGTCAGCTTCGTTTGGCCCTGTTAACCAACACTTCCATGAAATATTCTTTTTTGTCTTGAGTTCTGTTGACACCACACACTTCTGGATTTACCCCTTCTTGGGCTGTTTCAATTGTGGGCTTATCTTCCCCCATTTGCTCATTAAATGTTACAGTTCTTTACGTTTCAATTCTATGTCTTTTCTCACTGTATACTCTCTTTTCAGTTAAGTAATTCTTCTGATCACTAGACTCATCTGAGGAGCTTTTTAAAAATCCCAGTGCTGGGCCACATCCAAAACTAATTATATCTGGAGGTTGGGGGTGTGGTTAGGCATTAGTAGTTTGTAGAGGTCTTCAGCTGAATCCAATGTATAGTCAAGACTATAGCCAAGAGAATCAGCAGACACATTCATATGAACCCACAACTTTAAATTCCACTTTTATATCAGAATAATGACTATGTGTGTTTGATTTTCAGCATTGTAACGTTTCAGAAACTGTTAGATGAATTAAGAAATAACTTAATTCCTTAATTAATGAATGAAGGAAAAATCTGGCATATTGGTGGTTGTATGATTGGTTAAGTTTTGTTGCTCCTTAAGGAATATTAGTATTTAGTTTTTGTTGTAGGTTGAGTTCTCTTGGAGATAGAGACTTTGAGATAAAAATTGGCGTGCAAAAAAGAGATTAACTTTGGGAACATGACTGGTGAGTAAAGGAAGTTAAAACACAGAAACAATGCCATAGGGAGCTCTGAAGCTGAAATAGCCCTTCAGAGTTGTCTCAATTAGTGTAGGGAGACCCAGATACTTTTGTATACTCATACCAAGGTCATTGAATGCAGGCTGCCTCTAGGGCACAACACCTCACTTCAATTGAAGGCAATTCCATTAGAGACCTGGCTCTGAACCTTAAGTAGCTAATATTCCCTGGAGTAATCTCACTTCTGAAGGGATGATCTTGGAGGCAGAGCACCACTGCAGCATCCACTGCAGGTAGAATCAGATTATCAACTAAACGGGATCTTGGATCTCATCTGATTTAAAATTTTGGTTTAGAGGTAAGTTAGTGAAGCTTACTTTGGAGGGAAGCTCACGCCTTATTTGGGGCTAAAATACTAGTCTCTTGCCTCTTAGAAAAGTGTATTATCCCCACACTTTACTCAACTTGAGTATGTGTGCATGTGTGTATATGTGTGTGTTTGTGTGACTGATATTATAAACATTTTTGTTAGGCAAGGAGGAAAATATTTTATATTTACATTGTACATGGAAAACTGAGAAAATGTAAGTACAATTGCAGTTGGTTGCAAGGTTTCTTGGATTCTTATTTGCTGGGCCAGTATGCAATTCTGTTCTATATAGCAATGGAAAATTGGACAGTAAACGTTGTGTTTAGACTGAGATTTAATTATTTATGTAATGAGGTTTGAATATCATTAGTAAACCAATTAGAAGTAGTGAGAATGTGTAATGTTTTACACTGTTTGAGAAACATACCATGTAAATAGAAGATACTTCTATCATAGCATTCATAGAATGAGTAATCTCACATGAGATAAGAAGTTAAAAGTGACCAACAGATAACTTTCAATGAGACCTGGAAATTGCTGGTATTTAAAATTCAGAAACTCTCTAAAGAGATGCTTCTACTTTATGTAAGATTTTTTTCTCTGAACCATGAATGATGTAATTGCATAATTGGAGATAGAGAAGATTTGAAAATGTTTCCACAGGCTACAACAGTTCCTTAAGCCACTTGAGGAAATAAATAACACAAATGTTGTGGAACACTGTTCTTAATTATGATTCTTGGCCCATAAGAACATGACAGACTTTACCACACGCATACACATCTACCCATAAACACATTCTTTTCAAATAAGTTTATACTAAACTCAACTAATCATGTAAGAGTTATCACTCACTGTCTGTATTCATAAACCTGTTCACAGTTTAATCTGTGAGAACAGAATGGAAAATAAATCCAGAAACTGTCAAAAGAAGCGATAGTAAAGTATAGGATAGGTAGGAAAATACAAAAAAATAAATAATACTTTACAATAATCACAAAATTGTCTATATCCATAAATAATTACTGATTTGAATTATCACCTTAATGTATGAAGTATTTGTCTTGGTATGTCTTTTTGTTTGTTTGTTTGTTTGAAGTCAAAGTCTCACTCTGTCACCCAGGCTGGAGTGCAGTGGCATGCTCACAGCCACCTCAGTATCGACCTGCTGGGCTCAGGCCATCCTTCTGCTTTAGTCTTTCAAGTAGCTGGCACTACTTGAAATGCGCCACCATGCCTAGCTAATTTTTTTAAAAAATTTATTGTAGAGATGAGGTCTTGACCATGGCAATTTTTCTATAAATCTAAAACTATTCCAAAATAAAATGCTTATTTGGTGAAAAAAAAAGATAGGAAAGAGACTGAAAGACTTGGGAGAACCCATTACAGTCTCTTATTTTAAAATTCACAGCCTTAACTGGAAGCAATCTCTATATATAATCATATAGAACTGACATCTTGATAATATGCTAAGGCTGGGGCTTATGAAAAAGCACAGTCAAAAGTCTGTACATATCAACTTTTTAAAAGTTCATACATTTCCATCTATATAGAATAATTTTTAGATAGATAATCAGATAGATAAAAAGACATATATAGGCCAGACACGGTGGCTCACACCTATAATCCCAGTACTTTGGGAGGCCAAGGTGAGAGGATTGCCTGAGCCTATAGTCACGTCACATCAAGGGTACACACTGTTAACATGACTTATCACCAATGAGGTTAACCTTGACACCTGCTAAGGGAGTGATTCTGGGGTTTCTCCACTGAAAAGTTACTTTTTTCTCCACTTTCCATACTGAGCCCTTGGGAAGAAAGTCACTATACAAAGGCCACATTAGAGACTGGGGAGTTATGTTCCACCAATTTGAAAGCAGAGCTACACCAGTTATTTTAAAATCTTCATGGGAGATTTGTCTATTTTTCTCCATTTATGTTTCAATTATTTCTTCTGTCTATATAGACATACGTATTTTTGTTTTATATTTTGAACTATAATCCAATGCTATTTTCTTTTCTTGCTCAAATTACTACAGTTTTGGCCACTGGGAACCCTTTCAGTTGGTTCCTGTGTCCCTCCTTTGACATATTTTTTGTTTTTGTTTTCCTGAAAACTTACTTTCTGTGACTGAAGGGTACCTGCTTTCTTTTTAAAAAAAATATTTTCTCCCCTCATTTTATATGAAGTTACCATCTTAAAAATAATAACTAATAACATGACTATTGTCACTACTTACAGTTGTATTGTTTTCTTCAATATAATTCCTTTCAGAGTCCTTTTAATGTAGTATTCAGAAAGGGACTCTCCCATCTATAGTATCACCCCACAATGATCCTTTGTGTTTTCTTGTACCTTGCTTGTGTAAGTCTGGAAAGGAGAATTAGCAGTCATCAAAGCATCCCACAGACTCAGAATACTTTGACTTAGGAGGGAGGATGATTGCATTTATTTCTATGAAGGAGAGTGTCTTAAACCAGCTGTCCACTGTTCCAGAAACCCTTAGAAATACAAATTTTGTGTACAATTTTTAGGAAGTAGTAGTTTTTTTCAAGTTCTCAGAGGTGCCTGTACCTAGCAAACAGATTAAAAAAATCTTTACCTAAGAGTGTAATGAATCATACAACAAACACATTTTACATACTTCTTCCCTTGTGAAGCCAGGGGATCCTTCTGGCTTTGTATTTGCTTAAGTTCATGTCCAACTGAAAACTGTTCAGCCCCATACCCATACAACATTCAGGTCTCAGATCTTTGACTATTGTTGCATTTATAACTCTATGGAAAAAATGAAATCGTCCCTTTGAACTCAGATTCCAGGTTTTAGGAAAAAGATTGAGACAATATGCTCGTATACACCTGCTTTGAGACGGAACTGTACACTGTGATCACTAAAGGGTCATGTAAAAGTAAGAATGTTCTATAGTTAATAGAAAACGGTGTTTCCCCTTTGGAAAGAAATTTCTGAATTTTTCCTTTAGTGCTGGAAAATATTACATCATGTAGCTATACTGCCTGACACATTCCTTGCATAACTTTACATATTAGTAATGACATTGGTTCAAGTTTAGGCAAGTGAACAAAAGAGGACTGGTTGTAAAAAGGCTTTTGATATAAAACTTATTTTCTCTAGTCATTTGATCACTTTGCCTGAGTATTTTCTTAAATTAATGTCATATTTCCAAGAAATAAATCCTGCTTTGTAATATATTGAAATTGTTGATAGTTTTTTTTTTAAATAAAACAAAATAGTGTAGTCAAATGATTAAAACATTGGACTGAGATTCAGAAGATGAAGATTTTAATAATGAAGCAGGCATTAAGTGTGAGACCTGATTAAAATCACTTAACTCTTCTTATTCCTGCTTGTTTTGTATTTAAAAAAATACTAATTCACTTTCCAGATTATAAGTATATATATATAGTAACATGCAGACTTAGGAAAATATGTTACATGCAAATTGCTTTAGTGCTTTGGAAGAAAGTGACATATTTATCTAAATTCTTAAGATACATTTTAATCCATAGAGATGATTTTGATATTAATTTAGTATTGATAAACTTAAAACATGATTTTTACTTTTTTAGGTGGGGAAAACCTTACATTCATGCATATGAATATAAACTATATGGGATTTTATTTTATTTTTGAGTCAGAGTCTCGCTCTGGATTACCACCCAGGCACGGTTCACTGCTCCCTCGACCTTCTGGGTTCAGGGGATCCTTCTGCCTCATCCTTTCAAATAACTGGGACTACAGGCACATGCCAACACACATGGTCAACTTTTTTATTTTTTTGTAGAGACTAAGTCTCACTATGTTGCCCAAGCTGGTCTTGAACTCCTGGACTCAGGAAATCCTTTTGCCACAGCTTCTCTAAATGCTGGAATTATAGGCATGAGCCACCATGCCTGGTCAGGATTTTATTTAAATTTTAAAATGTCTCTGCATTTCTAATATAAAGAGAGAGAACTGTTGGTTAAACATTCTTGTCAGGTTAGCTGCAGCAGAGATGAAAATATATGCTGATATAAATAAGAATAGAAGAAAAAGGGCTATACGGTATTTCATACATCCTCTGGGTTCTTTGATTTTCAAGGAATTTTTGTCCACCAACATTGAGTTTTTGTTGTTAACATACAAGAATTTGTTTTTCAATTATTGAGAGAAGTAAAAATATTTGGATATTATATAAGAAGAATGACTGATAAATTGTAGAAAGGACCAACTTACATTTTCAGTACTAATGATTTTTAAAAATGCTTAGTAATGTTAATAGAACTCAAGGCACAGTATATATACCCTAAGGCAATATATATATGCATGATAATAAGATGATAGAGACTGTTTATACTGTAGCAGGCTTACTGTAGAATGAGAATTTAACTCCAGGTTTCATTCTTGAGTCTACCACCTTAGAAAAATCTCTCAGCTTTGCTGTGTTTTAGCTTCTTCACATATCATGTACTCTATAGGTCCATTTACTTACTACTCACTGTCTATCAATCTGATTTTTCTTTCTCTCCACTGAAAAACAGCTTTCTATGTGACTAATATCTCTTCAATTTAATCACATGAATGAAAGAATATTATGTACATAATGGTTGATTTGCCAATTGCTATTCCACACCAGAGTATTGATCAGAGCCTATAATTTGTGTTTCTTCCTCCTTGCCAGTTCAGCAGTGGTCAATGCTGGGAAGATTCTGAGAAAAGGAAAGTTTTCTCTCTTAAAAGAGAACCGCAGAAATAAATGGTTTCCTTTTTCTGGAAATGATGAGAGGAACTTCTCTCACTAGAGCATAGGTAACACAGGCTGAACTCAGAAGAGCTGGAAGATGGAAAGTGTTTGAGCCAATGTGTATTTAATACCATAGGACAGTATAGGGAACTACAAAAATTTAGAAGTCCTGAGTCACTCAATAATCATGCTGACTACATGTTGTGTACTTGGTAATAAACCTGTAGATATATGAAAAACTATAAAATCATTGTCAAACAGTGTATTTGTAAGTTCATGTTCATTGTTCATTAGAGTAAGGTAGCATGATTGAGGCAAGATTTTACAAAGGAGATGAGCTGTAAGTAAAAGTACAGGCTAGGTTTAGACTAGTACAATGAGAAGTAGGAGTTATAATATTCCAGGAAGATGGAATGATTTTGTACCAGTGAATGGAAGAAGGAAAAAAACTGGTAGTTAGTTAGAGGACTAGAAAATGACTGACTGACACAGCATACAGCTAGAAGAAGAAGAAAAAAACCCTGGGAGGTTCTAAATTACAAAAATTAGTGTTAATTGTCTTCATGTTTTCATTGTTTAAAAGGAATGTACTTGTAAAGGATTTTATATCAAGATACACAATGATAGCAGTCCTTAATTGATCTAGTACACATGCATTTTGTAATCAATCAATTCTATTTTCTTTCTTTGAATGAGACAACTTGTAGATAAGGTTGAACACTAATTTGCATCCTAATATCCAATTTTCCCACAAAATCTCATTCTCTTTAGAGTTTCCCATCTTTTGATAAGGGATGACAGTTGTCTCTAAAAAGATTACAATTTCACCTGCAATGAAATGGAAAATCTCATTACCAGTCCCATGTTCCTGAAGCTGTCATATTGGAGCTGATAAGGCCATAAGAAGCAATTTTCAAAATCTCTATAATCTCTTGTATCTTTGGGAGATTTAACCAATTGATTTTCATTTTGTAAAACTGTTTTGCACTTTGATTTCTATGAAAGTGTTGTGTGCATGAATTCATAGTATTTTTAAATTGTCTCATAAACTTCTTACTGTCTGTCATATCTCACCTATAGTGGTTGTCTCTTATCAGCATATTGGATGATAATTAACTTAGAACAAAATTTACTGATAGATAAGAGCATTGTTGTCAATGTGAAGCCAAGCCTGTTGCATCTAAGTTAACTCATATAAATTACTATAATTTATGAAATTGAGATTTTTTTACAATATCAATACAGAAAGGGAAATGCTAAATGCTCCAGGTATAGTTTTAATATTCCTTGTTATGAACTTTTTTGGTATTGGGGAGAAATGATAATGCGATAAGACTTTATGGGTGGTAAAACAAACCAAACCAAAACAACAAAACATTTCACTTGGCTTCCAAAGAAGTGCCTTTCTAAGAAAGTGCTCTTAAGCAACTACCAATTCTGTCACTATTCATTATTCAAAGTTAATTAAAATAGGAAAGCATGGCAGATTTTTCACTTTCTAATTTTTTTTTTTTTTTTTTTTTTAGTTTTTGAGTTTAGAGCTCAAGGTGTTGTGTGTGGTTTCCCCGGTGGTGGGTGGTTGCATGATCACGGCTCACTGCAGCCTTCACTTCCTGGGCTCAGGTGATCCTTCCTCCTCAGCCTCCTGAGTAGCTAGGACTATATGTGCATGCCACTACGCCTGGCAAATTTTGTTATTTTTTGTAGAGACGAGATCTTGCTATGTTGCCTAGGGTGGTCTCGAACTCCTGAGCCCAAGCAATTCTCCTGCTGTGGCCTCCCAAAGTGCTGGATTACAGCAAGAGCCACCATACCCAGCCTCCACTTCTTGATAAAGAGTTGATGACAAACATATTCAGAAAAGAAATAGATAGTTATATCTTATAGTATATTTTACTTGTGTCATTGATCTGATAATAGAGAAACTTTTTTCTTTTTTTAAAATCAATTTCACCCCCTAGGCTACCATATTTAACTCTGTGAGAAGAACATTCACTGTGTTTCTTGGGGAATATTATTTTATAAATGTCAGCATGATTGTTTTATGAATTCTTAGGCTATCATCTTTGCTTTGGCAGAGAGCTAATATTATACAAATTGTCCAGAAAATGTTCTTTTTTTTTTCTCATTGTGTTTTCTTCTTTTGTACTTGTACAGATTTCTTTAGCAGGTTGCTTCGGGGAAAGTAACATGTCTGCTTAATTTGACTTAACGGTAACTTGAAGTATTTAGAGCAGTGTTTCACACATGTAGTAAAGTTAAATGCTAAATTCTTTTATTTTTATTCTTAAGTATCTTTTGACAATGTTTACTGGTCTTTATTTTTATTTGGAAAAGTCATGCTATAGTTGTATTTGTCTCAGAAAACATGAGAGAGTTGACCATTTCTGTTGTTTGCTTCTTCTAAGTACTTATCAGGGTGTTTATCTTTCTCTTATAGTCAGCAGTCACCAGAGGACCTTGAACGAGTACCTCCCAACTCCACTAGCAATATCTTGAACAGGCTCTTGGTCAGTTATGATCCCAGGATAAGACCAAACTTCAAAGGTTTGTTTCCCCTCACAAAATGCTTCACTCTTTAGAGCTTAAAAATTAATTTTATATGTATAAACTAGTTCTTTGTGATATTCAAAATGATAAGATTGCAAATTGGCATATAACTGTCCTGTAATGTGTTTAGATTCAGAGCAAATTAATGCCTAAAATATTCAAAGATAAGTTATTGTACTTATAGTTTCATATGGTTGCTAATTTTTAAAATTCAAAAAAGCATACACTGTGAATTAATAGACTAACCTCTGTAATGAGTTTTCTAAGTACCGAGTATTCTTAACATTATTGGTTTAAAATTTAGGCTCTGGAAATAGATCTGGCTTTTATTCACAGACACCAGAATTATAGTTTATAAAATGGCTATTTACTCATTTACAATTCTGATGGGTATTTAGAGTCTTTCCTACTTTTTGTATTTCACATTAATTAAAAAAAAATTCCTCTACCCTTTTGTTAAAAGAAGATGATCATATGATTTTTTAAAACATGTTACCTTTGAAAATGAAAGTGACTATGTGTTCTACAACAAAATACTGCCACTTATCACACCTTTTAAGAGCCAAAACTATGCTTACAACAAAATAAAAGTCATGAGCAGCTGGTACAGTTGTATATATATATATATTTTGGTCCTCTTGATGAACTAAAAAAAAGTTATATGAAAAAATCTCCTCTGGAAAACTATAATCCTTGTTGCTGGCTAAGGACAGGTATTAATGTAGATCAGATTAATATTATAAGACTCGATTTTTTTTCCTTTACAGAAAAAAAAGTCTGCAGCTGCTTCTAGTCAACACAAGTTATACAACTATGTTGTAAAAATGGGTTTTTGTTCATTACCAGGTCCTATTCAGTTACTTTCAACAACAGCCATGGTCTGGGTTGTCACATGTCTACTCTATATTGATTCACCACCTGTTTTTCATCAGTCAGTGGTTATATGGCTAAAAGGCTAAATTCACATTTTCTCTTTGTTAGCCCAAACAGCAGCCACAATGAATTAAAAAAAAAGAAAAAGAGAGAAATGTGCAACATTATGCCTTAGTTCTCACTCCATGAACTTTCACATTATTTTTCAAAAGGTCAGAAAAAAATCCATATAATGACTCTGCTACGTGTCTGATTAACTTTGCATTTTCGTAAATTAAAATGTAGCAATTATAAGTAAAATTTATTGACTACTGTTTTGCCAATTAAAGTAAGAATTTGAAATAATTTTTAAAGTGTAACAAAATTAAACCCTATTTTAAAAATAACAATTTGCAGTTTCTTAAGGTAAATGTATTCGGTCAATTTAAAAACATTTTATAGATAAACATATTTTCTAGAGTCTTTACAATTTAAGAGACAAGTATTTCTGAATAAAGAACATTATAAAAATACAATTGATTTTTTATTTGTATTATGATCCCTATTTAGAAAAATAAGTTAAGAGCAATTGTGACTATATTATACTGAGACCATAGATTTTGCATTTTGTGAGGATTGAAAATATACATAAAAGTGACATACATAAACCACAAAAATACAAAGATTCTTACCAAGTTTTTTTGCAGCTAATAAATATATTTTTAATTTTTATGCATAGGTATTCCTGTTGATGTAGTAGTCAACATTTTTATTAACAGTTTTGGATCCATTCAAGAGACAACAATGGTAAGATTACAACTAATTTAATATCTTTAATTGTCAAAAGTTTAACTAGAAGATAGTGAAAGTAACGTTAAAACTGAAAAACAAGGAGCAACACTAAGGAAAAACACTCTCTCCTAGTATAAGGTGTTCAAAATTCCTAGGTTTTGTTAAATCAGTGATTTTGGTTACCCACTTAATTTTGCAACTCAAATTTAGCCTTAATGTAGCATTAAAACTTACAGACTGGGGAAGAGTTGATGTATTCCCCCTGAAAAACTGTGATTGGATACAACCTGGAGAAAGGATTTATGCAGTGAAGACATGAAGACTCTTGAGCAAGAGTTTTTTTTTGTTTTGTTTTGTTTTTTTCTAATATGCTTATATGTATGCACATTCAAAATGTTTCAAGTATTCATACATTTTTCTTTCAGTTTCCTCAGCAGAATCTTTGCTTTCCCTGGCATGCTTATTTTGTAATATGCGGAGCAGAAAATTGTAAGAAGTAAAGAGGAAAATTGATTTTCATAAAATAGGGCAACAGAGTTCCCTGAAAAGATTGAGGAACAAGGAGAAAGGGCAAAGAAGAAACAGATGAAGATTGGGAAGGAATCACAGACAGACTCGTGTCTTGAAAGGAACAGGAAAGAAGCATGAGAGAGTGGCTGCTGTCCATGAGATACACTTTAGGGACAAAAATGTCAGTAGAACATCATTAGTAGATTTCCTCAGGCTCTCAAAAACAATTCAATATCGCCTACTTGCTCTTCAGAGTTTTAGAATAATAAATTTGTGTCTTTATTAACAAGCCACATGATGAAACATTACTTTAGGTGAAAGAATGAAGGTCCAAGTTTTTTCTGTTGTTGTTATTTTTGGGGAGTACTTAAATTTTTATTAAGTAATAATAAAAGATTTGGATTGCAAGCTTAGTAAGAATGGCAGAGCACAGTCCAGTTTTTCTGGAACTATCTCAGACTTGTGAAAGAATGACTTAAAATATTTACTCCATTGTTTCTGATAGCAGCATAGTATGTTATGGCAATTGTATACTGTGTTTACATAGTCATCTTTATATATAACTGTGATGAGAATGTCTTAATTGATTTTCTTAGGCAGTGCAAAGATATTTTTAGAGAATTATTTAAAAGAAGATTTGGGGATAAAGTCTACATTTCAATTCCAGTGACTTTTTAGTTCACTTAAATGACATGGACATACATTACAGATACACTAGAAGACTGCTCTGAAATAAAATATAAAAACTACCATATATAATTCTAGAGACTTTGTAGCATTCATAAATTGAAAATATGGTTATCTATGCACTTCCCTTTCAAAGAATAAGAAAATTGTTTTCTTAAGGCAAAACTTTGCGGGGATCTGTTTGGTCTTCATACTCCTCTCTGTATCCTGGTTATCTAGCATGACACTGCTACACTAATCCTCAAACACCGCTATCAGGGTATTATTGTATTCTACAGGAAACAACATCGCTGTGTACCTTGCATGCCTCTGTAATCAGACCCAAGAGTTTTGAGGCAGTTAACGTAAGGATATGGTTTCCTCCTTTGCATTTATTCGTGTGTCATAGCTCAGTAGATATTATGTTATATCCATTTTATAATAAATATTGAATTTCTTTCAAATACTAGACACCTAAACTTCTCTAGGTCTCATCCTTAGTTACTTGGTTATAGGGGAGAAGGACTTTCTTACAGATTCTTTGAGGATTACAGTAAAATATTGTATCATTTCTAACGTTATCTCTTCTTGTTCTCCTACATAGACCTGTAGAGTAGTTAGCCCAAAATACTTATTCCCAGCACCAGAGTCAACCATTTCTTACTATGGAGTCTTTGCTTCTACTATTTATTTTTCATCTTGATTTCTTATCTTCTAATGAGACCCTTTATTGCTACCCTTAATTACTTTGCTGTTTTTTCAAAATAGGCCTTTCATTTCTATTATTTGCCTGTTGCTTAAGTCTAATAGCTTGTATACTATAATTAAACTATTTTTGTATGTATTCCTTTTATTCTCTAATAAACTACACAATTCTTAAAATTAAGAATAATGTATTCTTTTTCTTCATGCTCCATAATAAAAGACAATAGGCATTCAACAAATAGTGAACACATAAATAATTTATTATACTTGCTAGTATTGAAGGAATAAAGTAACAAGTAAATTCTGCTATTTGCTTAGTTAAGTAAAAGAATTGGCAGAACAAATTTAAGCTCTGGTCTAATGTTGAATATTTATTTGATTTAATAACAGACCAAATAATGTCATTGTTACAGAGTGTTAATTTTGGAATTTTTGAAGACTTGTATCTAGTCTTCAGAAAATTATAAATAATGTAATTATTTATATTAGCTGTTTCTTTTGATCATATATCCTGGATTTAAACTAATCTGCCCTTCACTTTGAACTGGGCAGAGAAAGCCTAAATAAATGCTCAGAATCAGAATGATACTTATCAAATAGATTTAAATATTGTTTTTATCATCTTTTAATTATAATTTTTTTCTTTTTGGAAATTCTTATTTCATTCGACCCTTTAAAACAGAACTTTATAGACATGTCACTTGAGACTGTCATATTTCATATATTTGCTCAGTCTTCTAAAAGGCAAATGCCTCAATACCTTGCTGTGTAATAGAAAAGGCACAAGTTATTTTAGATATATAGATAACATTAAAATGTTATCTAAATAAAAATAATGAAAACTAGTTCTTCACTACTTGTTAGAAACACTGATCAGAAATGATAGTAATGTTTCAGAAGAGTAACTGAAAAGGTTATTCATGTATGGACAGGAGTTGTATTATGAGAGAATACTTGTTAAAAACAAACAAACAAATATAAAAGTCCCCAAAACAAGAAGTTGGGAAAGCAGAGATTATTAGACTTGTCTAAATACAGGGTATATTTTATGGCAGTATAATGGTAGACAGCATGTGAGTTGTTTTATTAGATAGGGTTGTGCTTGAGTATGTTGTGTACTTGCTCTTTCATCCTGAAGAGAGTGAAATATTACAGAGTTAAACCAATAGTATTTTACTTGGCATAGCAACTACTCAGTGGTGGTGATTCTTTGGTTGCCATACATTAACTAAGTTTCACAAAAGAATTTCATCCTAAAGAATATGCTAAAAAAATTAGCCATTTATAAGTGTATTAGCATTTATGACTTTGTTTCTTACTAGCCCCCTAGAAATCTCCCCTACAAGGATCTGCTGAAATAAAGGAAGTCATAACATTTAAAAAGATTCTGTGCTGCCTGGCACTTTCCTTTCCAGTTCAAACCTTCCTACTTCAACTGGCAGTTGCCTATTCAAGAAAGCGCAATGCAGAACACAGAGCCTAGGGGTGGAAATAACATAAATCAGGTGTGTCAGACAGATGTAAGGCAACTTCTGAAAGGAAGGGACAACCCAATTCTTCGACATATTCATTAAGGTGATTATCAAACAAAGAAGCAGTCAAGGTTATCACCATTAACATTATTGTCAGGAAAATTTAACCAATTGTATTTGGAAAAAAAAATCTTTCTGCCTGATTATTTTTGTTTTTTAAATTTAGATGCTAAACATTGCTGCTAAACCAGAAGTAATCTCACATTATTCACAAGCCATACTTATGTAGTAGAGATAAAATTATAGCCATATTAATATTCCCTACACTCATTCACATCCTTGTGGCTATATGGCCCTTCAGACTGTTTTATGGTCTCATTTTGTAGCTTTATAGTTCCAATTTCTCATATCTGTGTGCTCATTTGTTTCCTACCACCTTACATTTTTGTAAGGTATCATTATTAATACTGTAAGTGCTATTTACTGGCATTAATAATACCATCACCAAAATTGTCAAGTAAATGTTAGCAACCCAATTTGAAGTTGCTGGAACAGTCACTTCCAATTGTATCAGCTTATATGCGACTGCTTATGACAATTGAATTAACAGCATTCAAAACAGTGGGGAGAATGATTTGTTGGAGGCCAGGTGACATCTGCTCTACAGCTATGCTTATAACTTTTGCTGATTTTTCTCTTCAATTCCTAACTTTGGCTTTAACCAGCAGGATTTTCATAATTGAAAACGTGGACTTGCACTCATGGGGAGAAAAAATGGGTATTATGGCTTACTGTAATAATCTATACGTTGGCACTCTGCCTTATCAGATATACACAAGAGCTCTTTCCTGGAAATAAAAGCCTGTTTATACAACTCATTTTCTTTTTTTAGTTTAGGCATGCTTTGTAATTATATAGAATTATTATTGCACTACGACTCATGTTCCTGTCAGACATTCTATGCCTTTCTGCTCCATGACTTTTTTCTTTTAATAATAGATTTCAACTTCTATTGGGCAGCTGTGCCTGTCAAGAAAACAAAATAATCATATCTGCAATCAACTAAAAGAGCTTAATTCTAGTTCTTAGTAATTGATTATCTTTGTTGTTTTAAAATAATTTTATTTTACGTGTTTCTTTCTATACATTTAGATGCTAAATATTAGATGCAAAATATTGCTGGCTAAACCAGAAGTTCTCTCACATTATTAACAAACCATAATAGATTTAAAATGCTTTCCTTAAAAAACTTGCCTTAGTTTGCTGTTCTTTATATTTTGTTGCTTTTGTGATTAATTTTAAAAATTAGTTTTATTTAATGTAAAATATATGAAACATACTTGTCCTAATATTTTGCATTTTATATCTTAGTAAATTTTTTTTTATCTGAGATATAAAATCACAAAACTTAAAATGATTCCATATTCATTTTTTGTCATATTATTCATCTTCAGGTCCTGTGGTAGCTGAATAATGGTCTCCCAAAGATGTCCATGTCCTAATCACTACAAACTGTGGATATGACAAAAGAGACTTTGCAGATATGATTAAATTTAGGATTTTGAGTCAGAAGAGATTATCCTAGTCCATCCAAGTGGGGCCAATTTAATTACAAGTGTTCTTATAAGAGAGACAGGAAGATCAGAGTAGCTGTCATAAAGTTAACATGAAGTTGGAGTGGTGCAAGAAAGGACTGCGAATCAAGGAATGCATGCCACCTGGAGAAGCTTAAGAAAGCCAGAAAGGCTCGGGGAGGGAGGGGCATACCTCATCCACAAGGGTACCTGCATAATCAATGTCTGTATACCTAACCCTGAATTGTACCCCACATTTTATAATAATAATAATAATAATAATAATAATAAAGAAAGCCAGGAAACAGATTCTCTCCTCAGAGCCTCCAAAGGAACTAGCCCTGTGAACAGAAATCTTGTCTTCAGCCCAGTAAAACTGATTTTGGTCTTCTGAACTATAGGATTTTAAAATAAGAAACTTGTGCTTTAAGTCAGCAGTCTCCAGATTTTTGGCATCAGAGACCGATGTCGTGTTAGATGGTTTTTTCATGGAATGTGGGAGTGGGTGCGGAAGGGATCATCGGGCATGAGATTCTCACAAGGAAACTCAACCTGGTTCCTCACTGTGCAGTTCACAACAGGGTTTGGCCTTCTATGAGAATCTAATGCTGCTGCAGATCTGACAACCTACTGACCGATACCGGTTCATGGCCTAGGGGTTGGGGACCCCTACTTTAAGCGATTAAGTTTTTGGTAATTTTTTATGGTGGCAGTAGGAAACAAATACTCATGCTGATGAACATTTGTTGATTTTTAAAAATAAATTTTTCCATATATGGAAATGCCAAACTAATCAGTTGTATTTTGTTGAGTAACTAAAAACTCTCACTAAGGTTTATCCTAATAAGGATATAATTTAAAAGAGAATCTATTTATTTAGTAGTTTAAACTATGCTTTATTACTTTCTCTGTGTTATAGTTACTTTTTTAGTAACTACTTGAAACCGAAGGATGATATAATTTATTATGGATACTTTCCTCTGTACCTTTTTCTTTCCTAGTGTATTTTTCAGAAGCACTAGTGATTAAACTTCACAAGTAAGGGTATTGCATTAGGCAATTAGGAAGAATGAGAAATGTCCAGGTTTTATTTTTTTTCTTTCCATTAATTTAGTTATTATTGTTAATGAATATGGGGGGAAGAAAACAAATGTTGTGAAGAATGCTAGACAGATTTCCTGAGCTGTCAAAATGTTACAAAAGACATTTCCTTATTCCTATATTTATTAGAAGTATATTGGATAATTTCAGTATACCCAACCATAGCATGCTGCTACTTTCTGGCGTTTCTAGTTTAGTGTGACACCATGGCACCATCTAGCAGGCAAGCACTCTTAATAAAAATGGACTATTGGTATAGACTTCAAAAAATTATTATCCATAAGGCAGTGTTTAAAAAATCTTTAAAAACCTATAGAAAATGATATAGTATTAAGAAGAATGACTAAAATATAACCCAAAGGTTTTATAGATATTTTGCTAACATGCAATTCTTACATGAAACTTCTAACCTGACAAGAGACTAATTTTTAAAATTGTTCAAACCAGGCTTTTAATAGTCCTGTTGACAGAACTTTAATTATAATGCCACCATATGCTGTAAGAGCTTTTAGTTCTCTGAATGCTAATTTTTAAATCATAATGTAAAGAAAACAAATGAGTTAAAGTTTACATATGTGAGAATTAGGTAAGAATGACAAGTATCCAGAAGAGCTATTCTAATAACATTACCAAATACAGATAAATGGTTCTTAGTATTAAAATAGCATTAATGAAACTGGTTATAATGTCTTGTTGTAAATGTTTTATTGCCTTGAAGAAATAACTTAATTTGGGTGTTAATTGGTATTAAAAAAATTTGGAGAACATTCATTTTCCAGATAATGACTTATAGTGTGCTACTTAGATTGAACAATGAATAGTATTTGTCACTAAGTACTTTAAAAACAATTAAGTAATTTACCACTGATAGAAGTCTGTTTCTGATAGGAATTTGTTCATTGCAAAATAAATGATAGAGCTATAATTGTTGTGATTGAATAATTAAAATGAAAATAAATAGATTTCAAAGATCATTATCTTAACATAAAGCATTTGAAATGCCAATAACTAGTAATTATTTGGAAATACTCATAAAACATTAACCAAAGCATACAACTAATGAGCTTTTATCTTTGAATGAATGTTGAACCCAAACTATTAATTCAAGTTGTAAAAATTAAAAACATTCTTAAAAGATATATGCTTGCTACAATTTGTCTTGAATCACAATCGTATGTAGTTGAATAGTATGTAATAGAAAAGCATCTTTGAAGTACTTTCAAAATGGACCAGGACTATATAATCAGGATTATACATTGAATGAACCAATAAATTAGGCAATGAACTGTTTTTTTGATGATGTTCATTGGAATCCAACTCTGATGGTGTTCTACTAATTAGTTAAACAAATAAACAACAAAGGCTTGGAGTAGAGACACATTTGAGCTTTATGTGGTGTGCTGAGCTTATAGTGGTGTGGCTTAAAGAAAGAAGATAGGAGATGCTAAAAAAATGTATTTTAACACTATGCTGAGATTTGTGACCTAGAAGTGAATTACTATTAAGAATAATTGTAGGTTGATCTGCTTAGTGTGGATAAAATCGAGTGCATTACATTAGATGCAGAATTTTTTTGAAGCAAAAACGCATAGTAATCATTATTATGATCATTATCAA
Source organism: Tarsius wallacei (assembly GCA_963574415.1). Classification (NCBI taxonomy): domain Eukaryota; kingdom Metazoa; phylum Chordata; class Mammalia; order Primates; family Tarsiidae; genus Tarsius; species Tarsius wallacei. The sequence continues at coordinate 96,221 of CAUYQG010291975.1, forward strand.
GGGATACCAACAACATAAAGGATGTATAAGATTCAAAACATTTTTAGTGCCTAATATCTCCAGGTGTAGTTCATGTACTTTTCATATATATATATATATATATATATATATATATATACACAAGATAAATAAATATATATTATAAATACATATAAAATATATGATCTAATTTAATCCTTACTAAAACCCTGTGTTGGGGTGTATCATTATAAATGATCTTAGATATAAGATAACTTTGTCCTTTCACCCCTTAATCCTCGGCAATCTTGCTTTTGATACTCCACTATACCAAAAATGTTTTTGCTAAATTCTTCGGTGGCTTTCTCATTTGCTGCAAGTATTTAGTTTTATTCCTCTTGACCCTCTATGGTCTTTGCTGCTGTGTTCTTTTGATTTGGAAGTCTCAGGGTTTTTGTTTTTGTTTTCTTCTTCTGTGTTCTACTAAGTTTGTTAAATGCTTGCCCTCCCCAGGGATATTTGGCTTTTGTTTTTGTTGTTGTTTTTGTCCTGTATTCCTGCTCTAAGTAATACATTTAGGGAAATTCATCATTAGTTTTTTTTTTTTTGTAATATTTTCAAGGTTCATGCATGTTGTAACATGTATCAACATTTTATTCCTTTTTATGACTCAACAATTTTCCATTGTGTGTACATGTATATGCCACATTTTGGTTATCCGTATTTTTTGTCTATAAGACAGAAATCATTAGTAACTTATTGTGGTGTTATGCCGTAGATAATGGTTTTCTTCCATGGTACATGTCTCATAACTCTTATAGCCCTTGTTACAGTTTTATTGCAATATTGGGTGTGGTAGTCTTCCGGGCAGGACTCAGAAACAAAATCTCTTCCAAGTTCTCCTGCCCTCCTTTCACCTGCCCCAAGGAAGGACTCTGATCTTCCCCCACCTTTCTGATTGTGGTTCTTAAGACCCTCAGGGTCTTGCCTTATTCACTAGGAGAAGGAGGGCTGACATGAATTTTCTGTAAAAACCTAAAAGAACTAGGTTTGGGAGCTTCCGGATAGCTGAACACGTGGAGGTTCCTGGAGGGTGACATGTGCTGGATCACATGGACGCTCTGTGCCTCTTCCCCCATACTTTGCCCAATGGCATCTCTTTATCTGTAACCTTTGTGATACCTTTTATAATAAACCAATAAGTGTGTTTCCTTGAGTTCTGAAAGCCACTCCCACAAAGTATTTGAACCCAAAGAGGGGGTTGTGGGAGCCAGTTGGTCAGAAGTTCTGGAGGTCCCAACTTTGGACTGTGTCTGGTTGGTGGTGGGGAAAGTCTTGTGAGACTGAGCTCTCACCGTGTGGGATCTGCCACTATCTCCAGGTAGATAGTGTTGGAACTGCATTGGAGGACTCCTAGCTGAGGTCTGCTTGGTGGTGAGGAGAAACCTCCACATTTGGTGACAAAAGTCTTCTGCATTGCTTGTTGTGGAGAGTGCTTTCAGTTTGGGAGAGTGGTCCCTAAAATACTTGTCTCCGGTAAGTTATCTAATTTTACGGAGTCTGAACCCTAATCAGCAGAAAGTGGTAAGTCAAAGTTACATTTTCCTGGAGAATCCTAGAAACTTTAGGCGGGCTTGTTAGACAGTGTTTTAGTATGTTCTTGAAAGGACAAACAATAATCTTTTTACATTATCTCCTGATTTTGGATTTTTTTTCTTAACCTTGTCTTTATTCCCTTTGATTTTGTTTATACTTTTTTCATTCACTTTTTAAAAAAAGTAGACTTTATATTTCAGAGTACTTTTACTTCACAGCAAACATGAGCAAAAAATGTGAAGTTCTCATAGATTTTATGCCCCTATATCTACATAGACTATTATGCTACTGGCATCCTGCACCAGAGGAACATTTGTTATAATCAGTGAACCAACCTTGACACATCCTTATCACCCAAAGTCCATTGTTTACATACTTGGTTAAGTACATTCTATGGGTTTTGGCAAATGTATAATGACATATATCCATCATTATAGTATCATGCAGAAGAGTCTCACTGCTCCAAAAATCCTCCGTGCTCTACCTGTTGAATCCTCCCTTCCCTTTAAAATTCTAGCATCTAGCAGGGCTCGGTGGCTCAGCCTGTAATCCCGCGCCTTTGGGAGGCTGAGGTGAGTGGATTGCCTGAGCCCGCGGGTTCGAGACCCGCCTGGGCAAGTGAGACCTCATCTCTACAATAAATCAAAAAATTAGCTGGGCGTGGTAG